>VWPU01008197.1:0-135527 GCA_013398955.1 Callaeas wilsoni | reverse complement strand
TTCTTTCTTGCTTTCTTTCTTTTATTTACCTGCTGTAGAAATGAAAAACAGAGAAAGTTGTAAATGAGGACAATTTTATACAAGAAACTTTTGTTGTTATGCTTATTAATTTTTTTTTTAATGGTGTCATCTTTATCTAAAAACATAGTGAACTTCAGGATTCATTCTGAGAGAAAGCTTCCAAACTGTAATTGTAGTTTAGATCACCATTCAAAGTGCTATGCATCATTTTGGTTATCTGGCCTTGTGTAATTTCATAAATGTGGGGTTTTTCCCGACACTGCTAAAGCAAACCAAAGTACGCAACACTTGGAATTACTAAGAGGAGTGTTTGAAAGAGTAGCTCAGCCTCTGAGTTGTAGGTTTTATTTCGGCCTGTTTAAGTTTTCATTTCACTTCTCATTTCGCACTGTGGGTGACAGAAGCTTATGTCACCTAGAGTTTGACTTAAAATGAAACAAAAATAAATAAAATTGGGATGAATACCTTCTGTTGTAACTTAGATTTTCATTTCGAGGTGCTATTATCTAAACTAATACAGTATCTTGGCGGCTTAATGGAAAATCTATTTGTGGAGCTAAGCTTTAGCAATTTCTGAGCACACTTTCTATCTCAATAGCTTTTTCTTTTTCTGCTCGGGAATACATGTTTTTATTGAATTATTAAATTAGATATTTCTATTTCTTTTAGGTGATAAAGTACTCCGGCACAACTGTGTGCAGTGTGTAGTATTGCTGTTCTGTGTCGTTTGTGGATTTTAGGCTACATCTGTATCAGTAAACGAAACAGGCCAAGGCCTTGAGGGCAAATGGCCCAGAATAGACTTTGGTTGTAGAACTAAATTCCCTTCCTAAAAAATATATCCTCATGCTTAGTGAGAACAGTTTCCAGTGCATGCTGCCCATCTGAACCACAGGAACACTTGGCACATGCCAAAAATCAGATCAGGAAGTTTGCTAGTAACAACATTAATGATGGAGCTGCAGAAGCTCATGCCCTTGCCTGTTAATTTGTTAACAAAAGTCCAGCTTCAGGCTTTGAAGATAAATTTCTTTTGTAAAAGAAAGAAATGAAAAGGGCTGAAATTAATTTATTTATCTTTTTTTCCCCTTTATATATGCCATATCCTTGCTCTTAGGGTGTAACGTTTTGAATATTAATTGGAGGTCCATGCCTTCTGTAGTCTTTGACTTAACTTTCTTCACCTGATTACACTAAGATAAAGAGTGGTAGAAAATGAAGGCATTGGAGGCACAAAAAAGAGGAAAATGTGAATGAAACTGACAACCATTAATACAAAGCCTTCCTAACTGCTTTATTTATATTCCTGCATTGCATGCTATGCAAGTGTAGAAATGATGGGAAAAAACATGGTGATTTTCTTTAATGTTTGTCTGTATTTAATATTTAGATCAGTTGTTTCAGGCATCCTGTTGCTATTACTTAGGAGTCGAGGATAATAATAATAGTAGTAATTTGTTATTAGTATTATTACAACTGTAGTAATAATAATAATAATAATATGTCTGGAAATAAGGATCAGACCAGAGAATAATCAAGCTCCACATTAAGAAAATATTTCCGCTCTCTGGGGAAAGCTCTAAAGCAAAAAAAGACCAAAGCAGTGTACTGCTTTCCCTGTTTTAGGTATTTTGGGGGTTAACTTCCATTCTGTGCTTCGTTTCAGTGGTATGTAGCTCCAGTTCTGAACATTGCTCTCTTGACCTCGGAATTGCTATGAGACTTTCCCGAGGACCAAAAGGACTGAAGTGAACAATCAGCCATGGCACACTTTGGGAGGGTGCCCTTCTCACACCGGGAGTTCTGTGAAGGACAGCCTGGGGACCAAGCACCTTATCCAATGTGCCATTCTGGTTCTGATGGGGAGATCCCTCTAGGATTTGATCGAATAGTTGATGAAGTCAGCAATGAATTCTTTTTTTACGGTTCATCCCATCCACATCATCATGAAGAAATGTTTTTCCCATCAGACTTTTTTGGTCAGAATGCGCCTGACCAGCACCTTTACGGCCAGCCTCTCGTTGCTTGTGGAGAACTTTGCCCTGGAAATCCAATCCCTCACTGGCAGCAAGGCACAGTGTCACCAGTGGTTGGCTTCAGGTCTTATTTACTACCTGATTGCAGAAGCTTCTCTGCGGTGGATCCCCACCCCTACAGTCATGAGAGAGAACTCCATGGAAGGAATAGTGTGAATTCAGTTTCCAATGTAGAAAGAGGCAACACAAATCTGGGGTTTCAGATAGGCTTTGACAATCTGGATGCTCCAAGTCCTGTTTTCTTAGACAACTGTCCATTTGGACAAAAAGTGAGAGAAGAAAGTGGAAATGGAGAAGCTTCTTTAACCAACACTTCCAGAAGATACAACATAGGACCTATGCAGCCCCAGGGCTCTCAACATGACAGAGCGGTATCTAAGTTTTCTTATTTTAACAGTGCTTAAAGTTTTTTGTTCTCGTTTGTGTCCTTGTACCTTGTGTATTCACTCACACTGTTGCAACATGGATTAGAAGCACTTAATTTAAAGACCTTATGAAAAATAAAACATTTATGCCTCAGGGGAAGCAAAAGCATTTTAGACCAGAAGAGAATCTAGATTATGGTCTAGAATGCTCCGGTAGGCTCATTTTATGGCTCACTGAAGCATAAAACTACCACAGAAGGATAAGTACAGAAATGTAGGGTAAGTTGTGTTTGAAAGATAAGATGACAAATCTTTGTGGTCTGATATGAAACCTGAGATGCAAAATAACAATACATTATGTTGAATCCGGTTGTTGTGGGGTTTTTTTTTCTTGAGACAGATTATTGTCTCTGTGTCTAGTCTGGCTGGCATATCCTGATCCTGAGAGATGAAACATATAGCCCATCCTACCTTCACCATGTTCTGCATGCACTTCCATGTGCATATATAATTATTTTCTAAAAATAGACACATCTACTCTAACTGTGGAAGTTGGATCCTATGACACACACTCTGTCTTTTAGCTGTCTATCTGAAGGAAATCCTTTATCTTTTTTGCTCCTTCATCAGGTGTTCATAGCTCTATTCATGATTTTGCCATTTTTAATAACCATATCTTATGGGACTCCTATGACTCTCTGTGATGTTATATGTGTCCTCATTTTCTTTCTTTCAAAATCTTGATATGGAGAAGGGAAAAGAAAATCATAAATCCTCCCTTTCCTCCAATCCTTGTTAGCATTCTGAATCATTATAGGAATCCTGAAATAGCCTACAGGATACCTCGGCACCATGAATATTAAAGACAGTTTAGGCTCACCTTCTGCTTTTAACTCCCAGTGATCACAGTATCATAAAGTGAAGGGGAGGAGACACTTGATTGACTTGTTTCTATGTCTCTGAATAAGGAGAACTATAAAAGTAAACATATGCAGGCCCAGACAGATGGGAAGGCAGCAGGGGGAAATATATCTGAGGACAAGAACTCTTAAGACTAATCCTGTGCATGGCATTTTAGAATTTCAATGATGAATACAAAAGAGGAGGGGAAGAATAGGTGAAGAGAAAAAAGGCTGTTGTTGCTTTTTACTCATGGTAGGAAAACTAAAGCATGCTGACATGATGATGAAAAGAACAGGCCTTCTCAGGAGAAAAGCAGAAAATAGTGAGATACAAATGAGCAGGAGGAGATTAAATCATGGGATGGGAAGAAGAGATGCTACAGGAAGCAAGCATTTAAGAACAGGCACAAACGCTTCTGTGACGGAGGAGGAGAGAATTATAGGGGAGGGAAGAGAAGAGCTGAGTGAGTCAAGGGCGACTACAATCGAATGTGTGGGAGGATTTGATTAAGTCAGGGAAGTATTTGAGCTGTTTAGCTTGAAGAGGAAGAAATGGGAGAGAGGAGCGAATTGATTTGTAGCATAAAAATCACTCTGGTCACAGGAATTCCTTCAGGGAGAAAAAGCCATGTCAGGATAGAAAGAGAGCCAAGGCAAGGGGCTGGCACCTGAACCTTGAGATGATAAGGGAAAATAAGAAAGAAAGAAAGTCAAGAGAGGGAAGAGCAAAAAAACCCTGTAAAGCAGTAGCTCACTGCTGCTGGGCTGGGAGTTTTGCAAAAGACAAGAAGTGCTGAAGGGTGATGGACCTGATGCCGAGTAAGACAACCAGAAGGCTTGGAAAAGTGGAACACCGCAGCAAGAGAATGAGCATAGGTTGGATTTGTGAGGTCCAGAACACATAAATAATGCATCCAAGTAGTAGGAGATGAGAATCAAGACTCCAGAGTGAAATACAAAGGATGCTGAGACATGGAGATTAGAATCGAGATGGGTCATAGGTAGGCAAGATGAAATATTCACACTGATGAAACCGTACTGGTAGTCTGATCCTTAGCCCTTGGATGCAGTTGTATGGCCCTAGGCTCTATTTAATGTGTGCTAATCAAAATATGCTCAGTGTAATAAAGAAAACATTAATTTTTTCTGGCCTTGTCATTACAGGTCACATGTTCAAAAATAGTAAAGGAAGCTATCTTCATAGCATCCCAGTGAAAGAAGATGCCATTTCTTTCCAAATTAAAAAGAAAACTGAAATAAAACCTAAAAAGTATCTAGTATGTTTAGCTACTCCATCTATGATATTTAGAATCTAATTTTAGATTCTGATGTTTTCAGAGTGACTAACAAGACTCATATCTTCACCCAAATCCCATCATCAGACCAAACATCATGATTTTGTTTTGGGTGCTCCAGAAACGCGAAATACACTATAAGTGTTGATATTTGGAAGGATGGTTTGGGTGACTTGATTAGCATAATGTGAGAAGTCTGTGGATGAAAAAAGATTCCAGTCATCAAGGGATGCATTCAGTTGCTTCATCCCTGTTGTTGTTACTTCTCTTCATATGCAGTTCTGTCTCATTCACTGCTCTCTCTAAGATATTTGCAGTGCATGGAGAGTCAAATCCTATTGAAAAATATTGTGCAATAATGTGATCATGTAATTAACGTTTTCCCTTTATATGCAAGAATAAGAAAGTAAAGTTTCTGGACATGTGAAAAGAAGACAAGACAAAACCAAATCTCTCCTCCCTATGATTCATCAGTGGTGCTGGGGCTATTTATCTCCTTTATATACCTCTGCCACTAGAACGAATTTGAGTGACTTAGCAGTGGTATTTTCCAGACATGCAGACTATTACTAGGCTGCACAGGATTATAGTTTGCTGTTAGGAATCACTCAGAGATGCTGCCAGCAAAGGGGTAAAAAAGCAGAGGGGCTCCTGTGTCACTCGTGTCCTGCAGGGGAGGATCCAGACTGCAACTTTGGTCTGTCAGGCTCTCCTTTTCCATCCTTTAGTAATTATTTAATCATATTCTTCTTCAAGCCATGAGGATTTGAGGATTCATACCCATGTCATTGTGGGTAATCGTGCATTCCAAGTCTTGTCCCTCTCCTTGCTCGATTCCTTTCTGTTTCTCCTTCCTTAGTTGGCAGCTGCGGTTTTGCTCTTTCAATATCTTCGGTCCCATTTAAAGTCATGTGCCAGCCTCACCTTTTCTTACCTGTGGACTAATTTTCTTAGCTTTTCACTTATTGGCTATTTGTCTTTTGCCATGTGCTTTTTCCAGGGCACCGTACATGCTCTGCGACGACAGAGCTGCAGGTGAAAAAGGAGCCTTTGTTTGTTTTTGCGGGTTTTTTTAATGAACAGGTAATTTTGGGAGGCGGTTACAGTTACCAAATCACTCATAATTTCTAAATATTGAACGTCCTCCAGAAGTTCTTATTACTGTCTGATGAAACAAATTGTACGGTAGGTGCCTAACCAAAATGGAAACGATGAACCAGTGCAGGTGTTATATTTTCACTGGATTTTGAAGGATGTTTTTTCAGCAGTTCTTAGAACCAGGGAATGATGGACTACTGATTTTAATTGCTAAATTTAATTTTATGCTTTTATGTATGCCCTCAGGATTATCCATTATTTTTTTCCTACCAGACAATTTCAATTTTCTCCTCTATTGATGATGCCCCCTTAGTATCTTTAAATTTCATAAACACTCTCCTAATGCTTTATGTGGTATTGTGGGTAATGAAAATACTACATACCGTCAGTTTTGGGTCTCATTGTATTGACATAAGGTTTCTGACTTCTGAGCTTTCAGTTCTGCTACTGTGACTTCCCCACTGTTCAGCTCCCAGCAGATCTCTCATATTTTATAATTGTCCCATCTTTTAAAATATAACTAAAATTTTCCACCCTGCATCTTTTAATGCATATTGTACTTTCTGGTCCAGCCAAAAAGAATCTTAAGTTCCGTTTATTATTAGTTATTTTTTTATAAATTTCCATACTTTTATGTAAATTATTATTCAAATTATAAAATAAACCTTTTGCCGCGTCTCAGTTTCCCCTTCTGTGGCACGTCCCTTCTCTTTCTGAAGGGGTTTAAAAGCTCTCATACATTTAAACCTTGTGATGTCTTTACCTACAAGAGTGGAAAGGGCTTGCAGATGTAATTGTGTTAAGTTCTTTCCTGGAAGTGATGTTCTGGCTGACAAGTACTTAAGGCAAACAGACAAAGGGATGCTTGACCCAAAGGAGTGGCTCAGACCTCTGCTCTCCAAGTTCATGGAAAGTTTGTGGGGATTTTTTATGTTCAATAGAGTCCACTGGTTCCCTCTTATCTGTCTTAAGGACTTACCTGACAGATTTATGGAGTTTGAGGGGAGGCTGAGCTTCCTGCCAGGGCAGAAAGAGAGAAGATAAGGATTAAAACACACTGAAGAGTAGGCTTCAGTTTGTCCTTCTCCCTTTTGTAAACTAAATATCTGCATTTGGAGTTGTCTGTGCCTTGATACCAGGTGAATTGTGAAAGCTTTGGCTGAAATTCCTCATGTGCTGCATGGAGGGGAAAAGCAGTTGTTACCCAGGGTTGCTGATGCTTTGTGACTTCTGAAAGCATTTAGAGTGCAGTCAAAATGGGGTCATTTGTGTTTATTTGGAACTCCATCAAGTCAGGGCAGGAATGATAAGGTCTCATGAAACAAAATTCAAGGTTAGCCTTATGGTCTTTCTGCTTCTGATATCTAAATAACTCAGCTCTGTTTCTTCTGGGGTCTTTCTGGTATTTTTAGGCTGCAGGTTGGTCTATCCAGCTGATTGAAGCAGATCAAGGAAGTAATGAAAACACAGCTGGGTTTTGCAACGCAGTGGAGAAGTAAGTAATGAAAATCTTTTTTTCAGCCAACTATCACTTTTCACTCACTTACATTCATTGGATTGGTTATCCCTGTGCATTGGGGCTGACTGGGATGGAGTTAATAATCCCCCCACAGGGCTGGGCTGTGTATTGGCAGCTAGAAAGGCATGGATAACACACCAGTGTTTGGGCTACTGCTGAGCAGTATTCATTATTACGACATTTGTCTGAAGCCCTTCTTCCTGGAAAGAGGCTGGACATTGCCTGCTGATTGGAAGTCGAGAATATTTTGTCTTCCCTTAGTTACATGTGTGGCCTTTGCTTTTATTAAACTGCCTTTATCTTGACCCAGAAGGGTTTTTTCCCATCTTTTCTCCCCTTGCCCCTGTACTGATGAGGAAGGGAGTGGTACAGCAGCTTGGTGGGCACCTGGTGTCCACCTAAGGTCAACCAACCACACCCCGCAGTCCTGAACAATGCTGTAATTCCAGTATCTACTCAAATAAGGAAACACTTCTAATTGTGGTTTAGATATTAAAAACCACAAAGGAACATTAATTTTAAAAAAAAATCTCTTTTAACTGTCTGCTTTATTAGTGATAAGTACATTTAACTCTTAACTGCCGATGGCTTATAGTGTTTGAAACATCCCACCCTTTTTCTGTCGTTGTCTTGGGAAATATTAGTGCCTGAGTAACTCTGAGCAGGAAAATAAGAGCTGGAGGAACTGATTGAGAACAGAATTGCTACATACTGCCATGATGAAAAGCGAGACTTAGCAAGTGACAAAACCTACTTTAATTATATTTCACCATTACACTTAATAGCCTGACTTAATGGGATAGAACATTTTTTACTTTCTTAATCTTCTGCATAAAAATAAATTGTGTTGAAATCCAAGCACACTAAAACTTACAAGTATTTAGACCATCTGTGCAGATTTTTCTTTTGTAGATATTCACTGAACACACTGTCAAGTTGTTAGCACAAATGTACACCTTTCCCCCCGGAAAGTAGTTGGAAAATGGAATCCTGATTTTCCTATTAGACTTTAATGAATTGATTTTATTCAAGGTCAGCCAAGGCTGCTTCTCTTAAAAAAAAACCCAAAAAACCCAGTTTGATGTTGCACTGAAATTAAGAGTGAGTATATCATATATTCAAATGGGGTGGATGGTCAGCTTCAAAACGTACTCAGTCACATGTCTCAGTTTCCTTTTCCACAGTTCATCAGGCTGAACCCCAACCCAATTCTTCTACCATGAGATGCCTGAAGGCACATTCCACATGACTGCTTTCCTCCCAGCTATTCAGATTTTTTAATGTCTAAACATTCTAATTATAGGAAAAGCTTTATATTGATTTTTGAATAGATGAGTTTACTCACAGGGCTAAAAAGATAAATACTAATAAGCCATTCTTGTTTTGCAAGAACTTGTGTGTGTCGTGAGCAAATACTCTTAAAAAGAAAGTAAGAACAGCTTTTGCTTTTCTTCTATTAAATAAGTAGAGAAACATTTTTAGGACAGAATGTCACAGCAACCAAAAGACCAAAAAATGTCATAAATTTTCAAATAACTTACATATTCAGTCTTGCAAATGAGCATCGTCTCAGTCCCCAATGAATCTCAGTTGCTGGCAGTTTCATGTCAGAGGCAGGATGTATAATTCAGACTCTGTGTCATGCATTCTTGCAGCTCCAGCTTGTAGCTCAAATAGAAACCCGTCGTGTTTTTTCTCTACTTGCCCAGGTAGCAGTCTATAATTGAAACTTTTGGTTGTACACGACTGCAAATCAGTCTTCAATAGCCCTTTCTCAGGT
Organism: Callaeas wilsoni; assembly: GCA_013398955.1. Classification (NCBI taxonomy): domain Eukaryota; kingdom Metazoa; phylum Chordata; class Aves; order Passeriformes; family Callaeidae; genus Callaeas; species Callaeas wilsoni. The sequence goes on along the minus strand of VWPU01008197.1, from coordinate 126,511 downwards.
TACTTCTACAATTACGAACAGAGCTGCAGTGAACAGTCATCCCCGGGTGGCTTCAGAACACATCCTAAGGCGAGTTTCAGACCAGGAGATGCCAAGCTGACAGTCTCAGGGTTTGGTACTGCAAAATGCAGAGTTCTTCCAGCTCGCGCTGTCTTCAAGGATGTGCTTTGCACTGCAGAGAAGCACATCATGTCACGAAAGGCTGTGAAACAGCAAATCCCTATAAATGTCAGTGCTTTCTGTACATGCTGAGTTGTTGCAGCATAGAAAGCAAGTAGCACAAGGTTTTACTTGTCTGTTTGTATAGTACTTCGGTTATGCTTTGGAAGACCCAAACTTTCAATGTTTTGCAATGTTTTGCCCACCTGCTCAGGCCAGAAGCCCTTTAATCACAGGAAAATAGTAGATGGCCATAAATAAGCAACACTTTCGGACACTGAATGGTTTTTTTATCAGAAAAGCAAATTTGTGTCCCCACATTTTGCTAAAATATAAGCAGTGTGTGGGTAGGGAAGGAGATGAGGTTTGCTTAGTTTTGGAATGACTGCCAGTAAGTTGAGGAGGTGATTCATGCCTTGTGTGTGTACATAGCCTGGTAATTTGATGCTGGATAAAGGGTAGTGAAGTTTGCAATTTTATTCAGTCCTTGGCTCTCTTGCAGAAACATGTTACAGGGGGAAAGCTGTACCTTGTGCACAAAGAAAATAGACTGACACCAACTACATAGGTCACCCAAACAGCCTCTGTAGTATAATGGTTTCCAACCATGAGTATAAATCTACCTTGTACTGGAGGTACTCTTGTCAAGCCTCATTTCCTCCCACCCCACTGAAACATCAAGCCCCCTGGCTTTTCGTGATAAGAAATGGGCTGCCTCTCTGGATTATTAATTTTGGAAGCCTAGGCTTTTTTTTCCTTTTCTTTTTCCTTCTCATGCTGTAGAAATGGAGGGCACAAAAGAGCAGTTCACATGGTTGTTTAAGAGACTTGGGCAGCAGCTCCGAGGCAGGAGGTAACACAGTAATGGAGACTTCTACGTAAGAGAGCTGGGGTTCAAAATACACTTACCAGAGTTATTACAAAGCACTCCCAACTCAGAAGCTACAAAATGCTGAGTGAACTAACAGACAAAAGAGAACACAGGATGCTTAGTACAGGATGTCTGGGTTTAGCTGCTAAATATTCAGGCCAATTAGTGGAATGTCAAGCTTCAGCTGGTACAATATGTACCCTTACCTGCAGCTGAAGAGTGTATTTGCTTAAAAAGCAAGTTTAATCCCAGATGATAGACATAATACCTGTGACCAGTGTTCATTAGGAAATGGGACCTCAGGAGGAATTAGTTTCTGCAAGCCTATGGTAATTGGAAGGAGAAGGGGCAATATATTTTGTAGTTAATGGTATATCAGAGGGACTCAGTGACTGTAACGGTTACTGCACTCTACAGACTTTTACATAAATACCTAGGGTTTTAGTAATGAGGATTTCAGATTGGATTTGAGAGTTGTGGAAATAGACACTCCTTAAGATTCTGCATAGGAAGCATGTTCCTGTATTCATTTTGACCAGATGTCCTAGTTGCAGCTGTCTGTGCATGTGCTCTTGGTTAGTTCTGTGTTAAAACTCTGTTATTTAAGTACATATTTGAGCGCTATTATTTCTACTGAGCTCAGTGTACACTGAAGTCTCTGTTTAAACTCCTTTTGGTTTCACTGGGGTCAATCTCTGTTTAAACTCCTTTTGGTTTCACTGAGGTCAAGCTCAGCAGCGCTTCTGTCAAGTTCATGACGGTTTTGCTGATGGTTTCCCTAAAAGATGTAGCTATGTGTGTTGATAAGTAGTTATCTCACTAAGGTATGAAAACACAGTTTGTGTTCCTACCATTTCTCCCCACAGAATTTTATTCCTAACAGCTCTCTATGTATTATCATATGTATCTTGTAGAATTTTTTGTGTTGCTCTTAGGCCAAAAATGCACACCTATTTAGACATAGTTTCTTCACATGTTCTTTTCAGAGTCAGAAATGCCTATCCTGCTTTTGATTTGAAGACAAATACCGGGAAGATCTGGAGTATAGCGACAAAGTTCCCAGAGCATATCCTTGGCAGAATAAAATTCAGAATCAGCGTTTGGACAGATTGTTCGCCACATCCTCTACTTCTTACACAACATGGTAAGGGATTGAGGTTATGTACAGGTCTGGGGAAACACGTCAATCGTCAAATGAAAGGAGAAATTCCAAGCAGGTGGAAAGAATAAAGGAGAATTATTACGAATTGGAACGGTTTGCCCATGAAGTTTGTGGAGTCTCCAGGCTTTTTTTTAAGGTCTTACAAGACAGAACTCTGAACAAGGTGATCTGAATTCAGTGTTGATGCAGGTTTACAGGGAAAGAGGTTATTCCCAACCTAAATTATTTTGTCATTAATGGCTGTGAGAAGGTGCCACTGCTCCTGTGCATCCTGTATCTGTGATTAATGGGAGAATCTTTAATTTCAACTCTAGTAATTTTTATTTCTGCAACATATGCAAAAATAAAAGAAATTAAATCTTATTTTCCCCTCTGTTCCTGTGAGGCTTCAGTAAGTGATAGTCTTTTTTTCTTTTTCTTTTTTTTTAAATGAATCATTTCTTTAGTTCTCAAGGAATTATTTGACTGTAACAGGCTGAGTGTTAGTTATCCTAAACTTGTTTAGACCAGGTAAGCAATAAGGTTAAAGTAGGGAGAAGGACTCTTTTTTGCCCCATCTAATATAAAGTATTGTTCAGTTAGGCAAGAACATTTGGCAGACTAAGGAAAGGAAGATGGGTCTACAGAGCGGAAATGAGTGATACTAGCAGGATTTGGATTTTTTTTAATGACTGACCTGAAAAAAGTGCATGTTACAATTTTAATTCAAGATTCTGTGCCGCTCTTCATTTTCTGAACTGTATAAATTCAGCCAACAAGCACTGCAGTTTACACGTCAAACCAGCTGAGTTGCTTAAAATGGCGAGTTCTCAGAAGGCTAAATGTTTAAAACTGGTAAAACCAGTAGAAAAATGTGTAATTGAAGTGTCTTTTTGAGCAAAAAAACTCTCCACTTTTGCAAAGAAAATGAACATTTTCAGAAGGAGCTTTTGAATCCATTCACGCATTTGTTTTTCCCTGGGGAAAACCAAACCAAAGCAAAAAGCAAGCTCTGGTAACCTACTCTGTTTTATTTCAGCTTTGTTTCTGTCATAATCCCCTCCCTAGAAATGCCAGCTCTTTCTGTCATAACCTCATCTCCTTCAATGTAAGACCAAATTTATCAGAAATTTTTCTAGATTATGCAACTATTCTTGTCCATTTTGGATCAATTCTTCTTAAATGGACAGAGAGGGATCGTATTGGCAAGTGTTGGAAAATGGCTTAAAAAACTGAAGTAGAACTGGAGAAAATTCTCAAAATGCTAGAGTGTTTCTGAGCAGCAGATTGGACAAACTGACATAGAACTTCCTAATTTATAGGGATTATGTGTATTTTAATACTACTATGTGGCTACACATGTATAAATAATATACTGCATATATGAAAAACATTACCATATTAATTTACTTCTTTGTTATGGCTAAAAGGGTCTGCACAGCAGAAACAATCCCAATACCAATATTCTGGAGCCTTTTTGTGTCATAAGTGGCTACAGAGTCAACTTTTGCGTCATTGGAAATGTACCAAAATGTTCATCAGGAAAATGAAAAAGAAAAAAATTTGCGATTTGTCTGTTCCTTTCCTCCTGGGAATATTGCTCATCTCTTCTTCATTCCAGCTGCCCAACAAATTGCCCATTTCCTCTAAATGGACATAGATTCCATGTCAGGTAGAATATTTGAAGCAAAATTTAAAAAATAAAAAAAAAAAAATCAAGTGTGTCTTGATCTAATTCCTCTTGATGGAGCTAGTCTGCAGCAGTTGTTAGGAATTACAGAAAAAAAAACCCCTTATTTTCTTTGCTCAAGTATATAGCCTGGAATTCTCTAGCAAGCTACTATTAATTTTCCTTGCTATCTTTATTTACAGCTGGCTGTATCACTCACGACTTAATTGTAGAGATCCTCCGTTGCACAAATCAATACCCAGCCCGGGAGGAATGCCTTCTGAGTGTTTATGGGTCTGATGAATTCTTACAAAAGTAAGTACCTCATTAAGCCACGAGCCATGTAAACAGAACCACGGGGAGAGGTAGGGCATTAGGTTCCAAGCACTTCATGTGCCGTTTCTGAAACTCCTGAAACACATGGTGCTTGTGTTCTGCAGGGAGGATGGCGTGCTCCGGTGCAAGGATTCAAATCCTGGCTCTTTTATGTAAGCTTTGTGCAGCCTTTAACCATTTCATGGTCTCCACTGCTCTTTCTCATCTGCAGTACAAGGATGCTGCCACTTCCAGTATCTCATAGGGGTGTTAAAAGCAAATCCTCGAAGGGGGGAATCACCAAAGTGAGGAGAAACAGTTTTATGCAGCTGCACAGCAGGTGATTTTTCTTCATATCCAGGTCTGGTAGTAGCAAAGCAAATGAAGTCAGCACTGTGGTCCTGAATGCAAGTCAAAAACACATTAAACATATAAGCAGGTCTTTCTGAACGCATGAAGTCTACGAGTAGGGAAGAAAATGCTCTGATTCGCATTCATCCAGGTGAGCTCTTGTGGTAGTTGAAATCACTGCTGGACTCAGCTAGTTCTTTTTTGCCCTCTAGCAGCTTAAATTCAGGTGTCAGCAAAAGTGGGCAGATTCTGTGTTGAAGCAGCTAAAGTTCAGGCACTTCTCAGCCGGGCTGTGTGGACACTGGCTTTCACTACAAAGGGGGAAGTTGGCAGTGTTCTGTGGTACCATGTTAAGCTGGCACTGCAGGAATCACAGCTCATCTCTTAGAGGTGCAAAAAGCGTTAGATAAAACAGTGTATGTCTAGAGTTGAAAGGGAAGATTTTAGAAGCATTCATATTTACAGTAGAGTGTAGGAATTACCTGAAGTAGCCTAGAGCAAGTCAGTTTGATTAATGAAAGTAACGTAGTTGAGAGAGCAAGCGTCACACTGTGTAAGGTAGCTTTGTTCTGTATCCAGCTTGAGCACTTCTACTCTTACACAGGCACACAGGCCAAATGTTCAGATGTTCATAGTGAATTACGTTTGGCAACTAAAGATGCCAAGATTGCCTCTTCAACATTTCTAAGCCCACTCTTCTCTCGTTCCAACCTCCGTAAGGCAGGAGCTGGAACAGCAGAGTGCTGTGCTAATCATTAGAACACCAGAAGCCCCAAGCAGAGAATGAGGTCATAGGTAGATCTGTTAGTTACAGAAGAAGGCCAGGGATTCTTTTTTGTTTGTTTTTTTCCCCAAGATGCTCTTCTGATTTCAAAGTAAATGCTAAAAAATGGAAATCAAGAACCATTGTATTGAGGGTGAGCTCAGTTCAGTATGTGCTGAAGAGTTTTGTTTTCATTGTTGGGGAGAATGCGTCAATGGCAGACTGTTTAAATTCCTGCACTTGCAGAATCTCTGCACGTCTCATTAGCAGTGAAACAAGGTCAATAATGCTCTCAGCTTTCTTACTTTGCTCCTTCACTGTCATGCAGGAAGCACTGAGCTGCACTTCTAACTTCAGCAGCTTGTAATTCTGTATTGCGCTGTTAAATTCAGCTCCCTTTCTTCTGCCTCTTCAACAGAGCCCTGTATCTGAAATTTGAAACCCCAGACCCTGAGGATCCCTTGGGTAGTTTAACACGGCCTGAGGAGCTGCCTCAGGGTGAAATTTTTCCTATGTGTGGGCTATCTTTAAGTGCAAATTGGTTTCCTCCCAGTGTTGCTAACAGAGTGGTTTGATGCACTCCTGGACAGTTCTTCCCCGGAAAAGTATTTGGAGTTCGTTCACGGATGAATTCCAGTAGAAGTTCCCCAAGTTCTGAGACAGCAAAGGGAATAAATACTCTGCTGCTCCTGCTGTACCGTAATCCAGAAAAAAACCTAAAGTGAAGCCAAAAAGGTGATTTGATGAATCTTCTCAGAACAGAGCGGTTTAGTGAAGCAGACAGTTTTGTCAAGATTTGTCAAAAGCTTTCATTTACTGTTATATTGGATTGTATTAATGAGCACTTCACCCCACCTCCTGCAGAAGCACCTGAAAGACATGATGATTTCTAGGATCCATTTAGCTTTGAATGAGATGGGGAAAAAAAAGCACCTGTGTGCTAATGACCATTACCCTCAGCAGCAGCAGATTTCATCGTCCGTTATTCCCTTCCTACGCAGACATCCTTGGGCTCACATCCTGCCTGACTCATAAGTAGAATATCACATTTCAAATACCCAAATTTTAAAGATATCAGAAGATAGCATATAGACTGCAGGTCAGTCTGTAATTAATGGAGTAATCCATGGAATTCTGATTTGGAAGCTCTTTTGGTTTCTGGTCTTTAAGTTCATTGTGTGTACTATGGGAAAGCCAGCCTTGCTGCAACCTGCAGGCTTTGTTTTTCATCCCGTCAAACAGACCTTCTAGATCCACCTTTAAATCTTGCTCTTACACTTCCCTATCTTTCCTTTGATTTAAAATAGATACCCCTAAATATGATTTTATGATGCCTTTCATGAAAAATATTATATAAAAGTAAATTAAATTGTGCTTAAACACTTTGGGTCAAATAACTCCTGGCTCTTAATGCCAGCAGCCAGCCAGAACCAACACTTCTCATGCATCAGCAATGAATCAATCCTCCATTTTTAGGAAAACAGGCCACAATCTCAGGGCATCCTGAAATGCCTAATAAAACAAAACACAGGAATGTATATAAGAAACGGTCTTTTAAAAAAAAATTTTTCATTATTTTATTGATGTGTGTACTAGCAATATGTTGCGGTAATATAGATCAGCAAAGGAATGTAGTACAAGAATACTTATAAGCTTTATTTCTAAACATCCTTTTATTCTAAGGTGTCAGAGCATTTAAAGTTCCATCCACACTCTCACGTGGTATAACTTGCACAGCTGCCTCATCGCTTTGCAGTTCAGCCACCACAGTGAGCAGGGGAATGGAATTGAAAAATCTAAATGATTATATTTTCTTCTAACATGCTTGCCTGTGACCTTATTGATGACATTTTTTTTGCCTTACTAATTCCGTTCTCTGGGAATTGAAACCTAAATAAAAATTGGTTTTCACTCAAAGTGAAGTTTAAGCTATTAATTATAGACTGACAGAGACATAATCATGCAAATTGGAATCATAAGAAGCAAGCACCTTTGGATGAATATGTTCTTTGTGAAAAATAAACTTAATTTTCTCTTGTCACTGCAGATTAAATTTCTCATTCAGAGATGCTGCTTAGCTGAGTTACTTAAAAAATAGTCTGATTGAACTGTATTAGGATTTGGAGCTTATAGCACATCAGAGAACCGTGCTGTGGGGAATCAGGCGGTGAGGGAGTCTCAAGAGATAGGCATTTTCCCTTTCTTATATTTAGATATTTTGCGAGACCACAGGCAAGTCACTTGGACCAGTCATTGCCATGTCTCCTAAAGACAAAAACTGCATTTCTCTTCATGGCATTCTCATCAGAGCTGTATTCTTCATATAATTTCAGAAAAAAAATAAGGTGAAAACTGTTGAGTTAACAAGGTTGTAACACTTTCATTTTTGTTTTCTTTACAGAGCTTAGAGTCCTGTAAACCAGTTGCTAATAATCATGTTATCCTCTAAAGGGGATATATTACTTTTGTCTTAGTAGTACTGGTATGGTAGCAAATCTGCCTGGGGTACAGCTAAAAGGTAGTTTTTCAATCTGTGGCAAAGCTACACTTCTATTTCTTGTAGTTCACTTTTCATCTAGACCAGGTTTCCACATTATTTTGTTGAGGCATTAATCCATTTTGTCTAGTCCCTTGTGTAACAACAGCTGTCAAAAATTTTCTCTTTGTATTTGTGCAAATTAAATCCATTCATGAAGTCAACTGCACGGCCACTTCTGTCTGCAATATTTCAGGCGGCATTGCTATGTCAATAAAAGCTTTGCTGATGGATAGTATCTGCTTGACACAGCAGAACCAACACAAGCAACTAATGTAAAAGCAGTTATAATAACAAAATTAAGTTTCTCTTGGTGTAGCTTGTTTTGCCTGGAAGCATGGTGACATGGAAAAACTAGACTTGGAAAAGACAGTTTTTATATATCTGTGGTACAAGATTGCTACTTCATAGGAGGGTATAGCTCCTCTGTACTGGTACAGCTATACCAATTCCTGTCACTGGCATTGCAATAGGAATCTGTATTCTGGAGGAATCAGCAAAGGGTGACTCAGGACTCACGGATGTGCCTCTGTAATATTCTTGTTACTATGCCTGTCCAGAGGCTGCAGGTGAGGCAGAATGAAAAGAGCAGGAATAATGGTGAGGCGTGAAGTGAAAAACACGTGTTGAGGCAGTTCTAAAATGCTAAGGAAACTCCCCAGTCTGAGCAATTAGGGGCTCTCTGGCACTCACACTCCCTTTGTTGTGAAAAGAGTCTGTGCCCCTTCATGGCCTCTTGCCTGAACTGCTGCCCTTTCCCACCGCCCGGAGCACAATCTGCAGCTTACACTGCCCTAAATGTATTCCTCAATCAAAGGTTATAAAGGTCATGGAGTTCATAATTACAGTCATGAGGCAGACATGATTAGGTGAAATGAGGAGAGGAAGAACTTCCAGGAAAGCCATGGGTAGGCAGAACACAGGGAAGAGCTGAGGAGCAACAGGAGAGTTGCATTGGTACAGTGCCAGGAACTGGGAATTGGCCACTTGGACTCCTGCTTTGAAAAGGAATTTGAGAAGGGTTTATCTATAACAGGGACATGCTTTTCATCAGTACAGGTATTTCACTGTGTTGGTGTTCACTTATCCCACTCTTACATCTGTACTTTATGCTCTTGAAATCAAGAAATTTTGCAGCTCTATAGAGATGCTGTTAGAGGTGATCCTTGCTTTAGGTATTTTTGTCACATGGAAATGAGTTTTTCCCTTGTGATGGTCAATATTTTTGTTTAAAAAAAGAATCCTATATATACATTTACAGCTTTTGTAACCTCAATGGAGACTCTGTATTTTGCTTAACTACAGGGTAGTGTGAGTGCAGTACATTTACAAGATGTATAAATTGCCTGTAATTGTGCTGAATGGTGGTTACATTTTAGTTTATCCATGCTGAAGGCTTCTGCTGCCATGTAAGATGTGAGTCTCATCTAAGTCACATTTTCCATGATTTATTCATAGGTGAGCATTTTTGTTTTGGTTTATTTGTTTGTTTTGTGGGGGTTTTTGAGTTTTTGTTTTGTTTTGTTTTTTTTACTAAATCCAGCCATTTTTATTCCAACATTCCATCAAAATCCCTTTTAGGTAGAAATACAGTTTACATTTAAATTCTGAGTTTTTCATGACCCTTGATAAGCCAAAAAAAAGATCATCTTTCCTTCACGGCCCAGGGAGTTCTGAAACAACTTGCCATGCTGTAAAACTATATAAATATGGAATATCTCTTTTTGTGCTTCTGTGGCTGAAGGCTCAACAAAGCCTCCTGAATCTAACTGAACGCACACCAAAGTTATAAGTGATGATGCATACTAACTTGTTTTGGTGATGACCTTACCTTTGTAAAAATCATTCCTGTTTTTCCTACTCATTAATCCCAAAGGGCTTTTTCAAATGTAAAAAGATGTTTGCCTCAACTCTGAAATAATTTTTGAATTATTTCACCTGTTTAAAACAAGATGTGAAGGGGAAAAAATGAAATTATCTTTGTTCCAAGTAATTTTAAGAGTGACAAACTGAGACTGTGTTCTAACTTAGAAAAAGTCGCCAAGACTAGTAAATGGAAAGAGGCAAATAAGATTAAGGAATTCCCCTGTCATGGGCTGCTGGATCATCTTTGACTAGCTGCTTAGTTTGTAGGAACCACTCCAGCTGAGTGAATCTGATCTTAGCTGGCATAACATTTGAGAAAGAAAAAGAAGATTTCTGCTTTTACCACCTCTGTGTGAGCTGCACGTGGTGAGAACTTTGACTTGTTTGAGAATCATGGGTCAGCTGTCTTGATGTATGTGATTTTCAGACCTATAGCTAATATTTGAGTTTTGAGTTGGGTATCAGACACTACAAGTCATTCTGTAGTGCTGCATTCATAACCAGGATACTGCACTAATTTGAGGTTGAAGAATATGCATAAATAATCTCAAGGTTTGGGAGCATGTGGAGTTTTTTAGGGATATTCTTTCTCTGTGTCCTTGCTGTTCTGTTACAGAACTTAATGGTCAATGATACAACTAAGCAATTATTATTTGTTTTACTAAAAAACATGCCAGAACTGACCCCATCAATTTCCACAGAAATAGATGCCAAGGACTGGTTTTGTATTGTTCTATCTTCTTTGCACTTAGAATTTAGTCTACTGGTGCTTTTAGGAGAGGTAGCAAGGAAAAAAGAAGGAAGTGGCAAGGGGAGATAACCATTTATTTGTTGTTTTCTCCCAAACTGCAGCAATTGTACCTTGGGAAGCCATGAAAGTCTTCGCAAGGCGACCACCTGCCTTCAGCTTCGACTACACCACACTCATAATTTGAAGCAAAGTTTGGCTCGAACAGTAAGTAGCCCTTTTTTCTTCCCCTTTCCTTCAGCATCTCTGAAGGAAAGAAATTCTACCAATCCTTTTACATAATAACCTGCAGTAATAATCAAAGAGAGATTATTTGCTTTCCTGAGAATGCATATATTGTTGCTGAACTGCAGTTGAAATGTCCTAGGGAGCATTTGTGCTTTGCTCCTGTGCTTACATCTAGCAAGCAACTGTAGAGAACACATGACTGAAAAAGACCAAGGGTTACTTTTTCAGAAAAAAAAATCTTTTTTTTCAGAATTTAATCCTGTTTTATTTCAGGTGGTCAGAGAATTATTACTTTTGATTTACTTCCAGCCCAAAGTTTGCAGTCCAGCAGAAGCTCTGCTCTGGGCAGTGTTCACTGGCAGTGTGCTGCCTCTGTTCACAGATAGTACCAATTACCTGCTTTGCATGGGTCTGATAATAGCCTGAGCCTGTGCCTGCCAATGTTTGGGTCAGATGACAGATGTTTGGCAAAAAAGGGTAGGGGCTTTCTTTTCATATCTGTTTTGTCACAAGGAAAACATCAGTGAAACATCAAGTTCAATATGGCATCTTATCTGGACCATTAAAAAAGGACTATAATGAGGTCAAATATCTATATATCTATATATCTATATAGATATATAATATTTAGACATAGATAGATATGGCTATTTAACATTTTAACCAGTTAATAGATTAAAAAGTTATTTACCTTCTCTAGGTCAGCATCTACTACTATAGATCTTCAAAACTGGAACCCAATGATATGTTTGGGAGTCTCTTAGGAACCTTCAGAGCTTGTTTCTGTGCTAAGGAAGCCCAACTCTGCACCAAGGGCCTCTGGAGGCTGCCCTCATGACTTTTGCTTATCTTACATAACACTGCTGAATTCAGATTGCATAGTTTAAAATATTTGCTTGTACATGCAAGTCACTATTATGTTTAATAACCTATAGAAGTGGATACTTAAAAGTAATGAGCAACTCTTTTTTGTTTTTTTTTTTACCAGACACCTTTTGAACTTTGGCCAATAACTAAATGTTCACAATTCCCTTGTAAAAGAAAAAAAAAAAAGGTCAATACTTGCTTTCTTTCCTTTTTTGGGAAGTTGGCATTCTATTATGAAGTATTCAGTGCAGGAAATTTTTTTCACCTGAGCAGTTATAAGCAAGAAATTTGGCCAGGGGCTTTACAAGGAATCACAGTTCTTTCAGGTAGTGGGTGACCTTTAATTAGATTTTGGTTTTTTTGAGACATGAGATTTAGCAGCATTAACACTTTTTGAAATTCTTAGGAATGCTCCAAGAAATCTATTTTTTTCAGAGTTTCAGAATTTTGGATGTCCCCACGTTCTGATCATCTTAGGAAAGTGTTAATCTTTGTAGTGGAAAGGCAGCAAAGAATACCTACAGGTTTCTAACAAGAGCCTCACTTGCTTCCAGAAAAGCATTTTTGAACTAAAGCAGAAGGAAGAGATATTTCCTGAGAGTTCAAAAACTTTTTTTTTATTTTCATATATATCAGTGTTAATATTTTGCCAGACATAATGACTTAAGTATTTACATGAGCATAATCACAGAAGAGAGAAGTCAGAGGCCCATCATGATGAGAAGGTGGAGACTTTTCCCTTATTTAAATATTTGTGACTTTCCAGAGGGATTGAGTAGTTCAGGCCATTAGAAAACATTCACCATCTCAAAGAATTTGTGGACCCTACAGCAAGGTTTAAGAAGGAAGATATTAACATTTTAAGATCTGCTCAAGTGAATTACTGATCACCCCTTTATGGCAACAGACAAGGCTCTGAAAGCTTCAGGCCATGAAGTTACTTCTTGTTACTAATAATAGCAAAGAGCAGGAGCAGCTCTGGAGGCGGAATAAGTCACAGACACAGAGTTTTCCCCTAGCCCCAGGGCATGCATGTGACAGGGCACTGGTACAGAAAGGAGAGGTTCTGCTCGCAGGCAGGAGTGCCAGCAAGTCTATCAGGACCAGACAAAAACCTAACAGAGAAGACAGATACAGTGCCTTGAAAGCTGCAGTGTCCCTTTCACTCTGAACCTAGTTCTATACATTTCTTTAGGTGTGCTGAAACCTGCTCGAGCCACACCGAATTCAAGGATCTGATGTAGTCTACACTGAGCTCACAGTTAATTTTGTTGTTGCTGTTACTTAAAACATATGGTTGTAAAATGCATTGGAAAGTCACAGGCTTAGAGTGAGGTTATGAAAAAAAAATTTCCTTCTCTCAGAATTCATATAAAAAGATGCAAAAATTATGCTTTTAAAAACCAAAATAGGTGGAAATGTTGGTATTTTTAAGATGCTTCAGCTATCTCAGACACTTATGCACTTATGCATGCTACTGTTTATTTTTGTGGAATATATGCTCTTGAGGAGAATTTCACCTCTGATCTAAATGATCCTTCTAAATTTTGAAATATGGAATATGTTTCATTATAGAAGTCTCCACTAAGTTTGTAGTTTAACTAGTGTCATAGAAACATGAATATCTTGACAGATTTTATATGTAATAATCACCCATATGTAATCAGTAAACAATTCATGTACACCCACCTGTTGCTGGAGTCCATCAAATCCTCTTTGGATCCTATCAATCACACATATGTGATTCTTTACAGGCTGAGTGGCCAAACACTAGAAATGTGTTCTCAAAAAAGGTGGCCAATGCCTTTTGTCTACCGGTCCCTTAGGAAGAGGCATTCGGACAATGTCCTTCATAATGGGCTTTTCATTCGTGGTCAGCCCTGAAGAGGGGAGGTAGTTGGACTACATGAAATTGTGGGTCCCCACCAGCTAAAGTATGTCCTCTCTCCCCTCCATTGCATCTCATTCCATTGCATCCTGTTCCATTGCATCCTGTTTCATTTCCCTGTGCCCTTCTTGTAAATTGGAATGACATTGACTAACTTCCAGTCAGCTGGGACCTCCTCAGACTGCCCAGACCTTTGGTGGAGAACTGAGGGGATCCAGCCATGAGATCAGCTAGCTCCTTCAGGGCTCTGGAATGGATCCCAGTGAGGCCTTGTGGACTTAGAAATTGGTGATGTCATAATCCAGCAGTTGCAGTAGATGATTGCTCCAGATCCCTGGCAAATGAACCGTATTCTTTTCTGTTCTCTTCTCTTTTTCCCTTCTTCTTTCCTTCCCTTTAGTACTCTGAGATTAATCCCACCAAGGCTCTGTGGACATAAGAACATTCAACTGCTGCAGCTGACCCCTTACAATTCCAGTGTTCACAAAGGGAAGGTCACTGTTGCTGTAGCTCTGTTCCTCCAGCTGAGAGGACTGGGGAGCCCAAGGTGTATCAGTAGTGCTAAAGACTGAGGCAAAACAAATACTAATCTGTACACTCATTTGCCAGTGGACCATCTTCATCAATGAAGATGTTTTCTTTGGACACCCACTTGCTGTTGACATACTTAATAAAACACCTTCTTTTCTGGCACAACAAAACTGGTGGAAGAAATACCCAAGTGCCTCAAGAGGCAAAGCCTCTCAGCTGCCCAGGGTGATGTTTCCACTCACATCACCTCTAACTCTGCATCATGGCTCCCTCCGGCCCACCTCAGTGTGAAACCAAAGCAGAATTGATGCATGCCCTAGGCCACGTTGTCGGCCTGCTTCATGTCTCCCATGTAGACAGGGCACTGGAATATGCTGTTGCCTCCACTGTCCCTGCCTGGATTCAAGCACATCCTGTTCCCCCACTGAATCTAATTTAAAGTTCCATTTCTAAGTCCAGCTAGCTTGTTTTCCTGAACACTCTTGCCCCAACTGGTACCTGTATAGTACCACCCAGTGTAACATAAAATACTCACCAGATAAAATTTCAGATCAAAACATCCTGAACACAACTGAGAACATGCTGACTTTGGAAAACACCATGCAAATCTCTCCAATACACATTTTTCTTATCAGAATAATATATGTCGCTATGCACCTCTCTTCCACAGTGTGAGGATGACCAAAGAAGGTTCTGTGTGAACGAGCTGTTAGAAGACACTTGTGCCTGGAGACTGACTCGGTAAGCTGGTGTACAGCAGTACTTACGCTTGTAATTGTTCACATTTTTAGGGAGCCCCCATGCTCCAAAGGACAATTCCGAGAACTACTGGCGACAGGAATGATACCAAAGAGAAAGACAATTGCTTCAATATTTCAGACTTTTTATTTTCAGACCTTAGCTGTTGCTTAGCAAAAATCAGTGTTTTTTTGGATCTGTGTAATTTTTTCCAATTGTTTCCTTTTCATATTGCTGAAATTTTCATTAGAGGTTTCATATTTCCCAAAGATTCCCGTGATTGAAGGTGTCATAATTTTCATGTGTGTGTTGCTATTAGAGAGTTTTTGCGATTAAATATTGTAAAAATAAGTTTGCTCTTCATTATGACTATATTTTCACAGTTCAGTGATTTTTAAATGGTTTTTATTTGTTCTTTTATTTTTTTTAATTTTTTAATTGAGGCTGACTATGATGAGCTTTTAACTTGGCAATCAAAGTGAAGCTGATTCTAAAGCCAGCCTGTGATGGACAAACACTAAATGAGATAGATTCCTCATTCACCTTTAATTATATTCTATTTAGATAAGTTCCACTTTTAGATAAAGAAACTGTTGACGATCTTTGTGATGTTTTTCATCACTGTGTTATAAAGTACTTTGCCAACAATAGTAAACTTAAATGACACACCTGTCATTTAGCAGATGGAGGAAAACAGAGGGGTATTGACTCATTTGAGGTGGGTATCTGGTGCTTACCGAGGACCCATCTGGTTTCCTAGGACCATAGCCCAAATTTCCATTCTGATGCTTGCTATAAAGAGATCAATAGAAGACGGGAGTTTTATAGATGACAAGGATATGACATTTAGGAGTGCAGAGAATGTCTGCAGAACAGGATCATTTACTGTAGGTCCCTTTTTTCTGGGCTAAACAATCCCATCTCCCTCAGTCGCTCTTCGTTAGAGCTATGCCCCAGACCCTTCCCCAGCTCTGCTCCCCTCTCTGAACACACTTCAGCACCTCAATGCCTTTGCTGTGCTGAGGGGCCCAATTCTGAGGCCTGAGGACAATCACATGGGACCAGCTCCCAACAATTCCACTCATCACAACTCTCTGTGCCCAGGCATGCATTTGGGCACTGTTTAGTGAGGCAGAATGGTGATAAACAGCATTTTAGAAGGGGAACCTAGCACTTCTCCGTAGTAGGGGCTGCTGCCAGGAGACTGAAAAGTGAAAGCTGCAAGTACATGCTATGTTCTTGTCATCCTCCTCCCATATAGACCAGCTGGGAGCTAAGACTGACTCTCTTAAGTTGTTTGCGCTTTTCCTATTTCTTTTTCAAAACTCTTGCACCGTATTGACTTGCTAAAGGCTAAAAAAATGTCCTTAACATCAAAGAAGTACTAAATGTTCATGGGTTGGTTAGGCTTGCCATATTTATACACAGCTATAAAGATGCACGAGTATGAAGTATGTCTGTGTGATAGGATATGGGTATTAATTGTTATCTGGCGGACAAAGACTCAGGATAGCACTAGTAGAGGTATTTCAAACATTGTTACAGCTTGCTGGATTTGTTTCGTATTAATTATGTAAAATTATGGCTACTTTATATTGAAAATTCTCCAGGGTAGAATAAACTGATGGAAAATATGCTAATTTTTTGAACTAGCATTGTAATTTAGGAAATTATTCTGTAACCTGCATTTCGACCAACCATGCTAATAAATATGCTCACCTGTATGGAAAAAGACAACAAGGCAAGCTCGTATGTTCAGAACTACTTTTCAGCTGGGTAAGGCTATGAAAAAAAATGTTATGCCTGAAGCCTCGGTCAAAGCAGAGCGACAACTTGTATTAGCTATGATTTAACAGGATTACAGGAGGAATTTCCAGGCAGCTGCTCCACATACAAACTGCCTGGCTAGATAAAGCTAGTGCAGATTGGAAATAAAAAGCTGTAAAGGCAAAACTACCTTTAGGAGGAAGTGAGTATTTGGCATCTCCAGGGAAATGCACTGTGGTATTACCACAGGGAAGGCCACCTAACTTTCCTCTATTCTGTGTGCTCTTTCAGTGCAATGGCTCTCCGTTTCTTGCCATGCAGTATAGATAATGAAAGTCTAATGATGTACTGTGAAACCTGTACTTTGGGCCGTAGTAGCAATTCTAATTCTGATTGCTCAGTTAGCCCAGCTAAAATACATGAGGACACACACAGTTTCTCTGTAAATAGTTCATTTGCTTTGAAGCTATGAAAAAAATCAAAATACTTTTGGGGACTTTCAGCTACCAGACTGCAATGGGGATGGAATAGTGGGGGGAAATTCCTTCTAAGCCTTCTGAAGAGAAGAACCTTAATAAAAGATCGGTGTGGGATATAAGAGTAGAATAAAAAAGGCAAAGATAAAGTGATAGAGTAAAACAAACAACAAAGAAACAATGTAAATTACAATTTCCACATTTTTATAGAAGCATGTGCAAACGCCAACTACCTCTGATGGCCATGGAGATAATAATGTGTCCCTTTTACTGATCAGTGGGCTAGGCAAGGTGTAAAACTGGGAATTAAGGTTTCCATATCCTGTCCTGATTATTTGACCCTACAGAAGAGGCTGACACAGGAAGATGCCTTAACAAGGGTCTTACAGGCACCGGTTTTTGTTTTGTTGCAGCTGACAAATAAACAACAGCAAGGATTTCACAGTGCTTGAAACACAGAAAATTCCACAAATGCTTCTTAAAAGGAAAAATCTGCTTCTGATTATCTGTTGGGGATAGCACTTGGAGCCTGTGATTCTAAAAGAATGAGATTTACAGTTGAGGCATCAGTTGAGGAATTTAGTGTAGAGAGGTGGATGCTTCTCTTCATAATTTTAATTAATTTAGTGAAGCTTTGGTAAGACTCAGTAATCTGCCTGTACAAATTTTGTGGCAACTTCTTTAGCATGACAAAGGCACGGAACCGCAGAGCGGTTGTCTACAGAAGTAAAACAAATTCCCAGCTTAGGTAATGCAATGGAAAAGGCAGTTACTGAAACAGCTCGAGCACGTAAACTTGAGAACCGCACGCAAATTAAGTTTCATGGATTATGTAGCAACGCTGTCCGGTTTTATAACACACTTTTATACGTGTGACTTAGCCTGTACTTTTGAAGTGTAGCGATTTTCCAGATCTTTTGCAGATGTTTTATGTCAGTCTATGCAACTTAAGTCTGTGAAGTGATTGAGAAGGAAGGCATTGAATCATAAAATCATGTAAGTTGGAAAGGACCTTTAAGATCATCAAGTCTAGCCATAAGAATGTGGCATGTACTTGAGTCCATCCTTCTTTAAGGTAATATTTAAGCACTTGCTTAACTGTAAAGAGTAAAATAAATGGGAATTGAATTTCAATAGACACTGAAACAGCAAATCACTTACTGGAGTTTTTTGACTTGGGAAACTTGTATCTTCATGTATAAGTAGGTTTTTTGCATTTTTCTTTGTGGCAAATGACTACCAAAGAAACAGGGACATCCAGGCTCAATTGCATGATGTCTACATACACACTTGGCTTTATTTTATACTAACATAAATTCGCTGTCAAATTATTTCAAATGTTCTAGAATGTGGGGGGGGAGGACCACAAAAAAAACAAACCCAAAAAACAAGCCCAAACCTGTTCTCTTTGTCTAATTCTTTTTAACTTGATGTTGTTACCTTTTTTTTCCTGATTTCCAGGCAGAACCTCTTCTCTGTTATTATGAACTACAGAGGTCAAGTGGAATATCTGCTGCAAAATGAGGTATTTGTTCTCAGTTTGTTATACTAGAAAAGCATTAACTTCTACATGAAAGGTATCTAATTATTAGTCTATCTTAGATGCAATTAAGGAAGGCTTTTAATTAAGACTGCTTAATCTGACTTTGAAAGGATATAAATTCTCTTAATGAATCTTGGTTCGAGGTTAGGAAGAAAGTGCTACAAATTTAAAATATCAAAGGTGACTGTTTCTAAGTGTCAAGGAACTTGTAAATAGAACCAGAGTTGTTTGAGTTGGCCATATAATTCTTGGAATTAGTAGAGGCATAATGCGTTGTATGTATCTGCAAAATTTGTCCCTGATTTTGCAAACCCCCAAGCCCAATGTTTACATATTTAGGATATATATTCAAGCATGTGATAGTTTGAAGGATTAGGTTTAGGCAGCAAAACTCCCAAGAGCTTTATTTTAAAGCATTATGGGCTGCCAATTCAATGCTACATGCTTGAAGGAAAAATCTTTTAGGAAATATTCTCTGCTATCCAATGTTTTAAGGAAAAATGTCTAAAGGACAAATTGAGCCATACCTTGGAAGAAACCACATGTTTATTTGATCTGACTTCCAAGTTGGCATGATAACTGATTTTCTAGGGTTTAAAACTGGAAAGAAAACAAAAGATTTAGTAAAATCAAAGAATACTGATGTAGCATTGAGATATTCCAGTGCATCCCTTCCAGAGTTATAACTTGTTATGCTAAATTATGGATTTCTTTGAAATATATGTTATAACAGAAAATGAATATTTTGCTTCAGAACTTCATCACCTACATTTAAGTTCAGACTTTAATCTCTCTGGATATTCTTGATCCATTAGTATTTCTATTTTGAATAGCCAGAAAACATACATTTGCACACGAATGTTTATACATATACACGCATATATAGAAATGCACATATACAGACACACACATGAATACACAAATATATATCAATAATATCTAATATATATAAATGTATAATATAGATATATGCAAACATTTTGCATTTTGTGTAAATCTTTGATGCTTTTTCAAAATGCAAACCACAAATTTAGAAGCCGTTGAACTGTGCCCAGCTACAAAGTAAAGCTCTGGGTCTGATACTGTGCAGGTATTAGCTGAATTTTCCTTTGTAAGCATCATCTCAAAGGGAAGTGTTTAGTGTATAAAATGTGATGCAGTCATAACCATTCGGAAAAGTTAGGTCCCCAAGCTCAAATGCACATGTATATTTCTTTACTGAAGTAGACCCACCAGGGTAGTTATTTACATTCGCTTGAAATTTTAGGGCCTGAAGTAAGAGGATTCTAAATTCAAAAAAGCCATAACCTCAACATTAATGAGACTTTGCAATCCACCCTCTGCAACTGACGCTGTGCAGATATTCCTCAGACCTATAATGAAGCATTCCTAAATTTGTTTTTGCTAAAGATTTTTACATCGAGTAAGCAATTTCTTGAAACCATTAACTTTTTATAAAGGGAAGGAAGTACATTTTTCAAATATTCATACCATCCAACAAATATGTGTGTGTCTAGAGCTAAATTTCTCTGTAGCTTATTTTTTTTAATAAGGTCTTTTCTACTCAGGGACACTCAATAAAGTTCACATGAATTGCTTAAAAGAGCAGGATTGCAAGTTCATGATGTAGGTCACATTGTGGAGGTTTTCATTCAGAGGCATCAGTGTATGGAGCTCTTTCAAACCTAGAATTATCAAGTATGATTTGCTTTAATTAGTGGCTCAAAATTATGGAGATCTAATGTAATAAGTTACAGTCGTAAATATGTAGTAAACAAAGCAAAAAATGAAGACACTTTATTTGGTTTTTGAATCTTTGTTTACTTATTTTCTCTAACTTCTGATTAGATTGCTTAAAGAAGATCTAAAATTGGGGTCTTTATAACTGCCCCTTATCCTAAGTCTGCACAGGAGCAATCCTGTCAGCTTTCCAAGCTGCTCCCATTCCCATTCCTGGGATTGTTGTTACTCCTCTCTGATTCAGCACAATCCACCTTCAGCACACTCTGGAATTTAAGACACTGTGAGCTACTCACAGAATGTAAATTAAGTGCACACATACCTACTGAAGTTCTGCACTCAGCTGGAAGTTCCTTAAGCATTCCGTTTTAACCACACACATCTTGAGATCTTCAGTTAAAAAAAAGATTAATATTTTGCATATTTTTCTACCTATTTCCAAATTTGTTTGCTCATAGACACAGGAATATCATTACTTTTGACTTATGGGACAAGAACATGATCATTATTAATCCAATTAGTAATGACAGCAAATAAATGAAAAATTAATTTTGAGATAGATAATGCCTCTGTAAAACAAAAATTTAAAAAAAAAATTAAGATATCTGGCACAAAGATGGGATTAGTGCTGTTAGGGTTGAAATGTATGTTTTGAAATGCAATTCTCAGACAATATGTGCAGTCAAATAAGCAGCCAATTTTGATTGCCCTGATAACCACTTTATATGCACTTCATTTTGAAATCCATTCAAAATGTACTGTTACTGTAGAGAGGACTTTGTAAATTTTTTATACAGAGTGTAGAAGTTCTAGAAAGAAATAACATTTTTTTATCATATAAATTATTGAAACACCAAAATATCCTACTGAGGTTCTGCTGTATTTAAATATGTAGAGGGGGAAAAAATATTACAAGTTGTTGACTGTAGCTCTTTTGGAATTTCGGAAGATGTCAAATTTCTGTAAGAAATGAATCTCCATCGTCCCTTCTTTGGGGCAAAAATCAATGTCATACATCTACACATGAAAAAAGAAAACTCTTTACACGATAATATCCCAGCAGAGAAATAGTGTGAAAGAAGTCATCATGCACAGTATTCAGTATCACATAATTTTATGTGCTTAGTCTTCTTCATCTGCAATATGCTGCTTAGAAGTAGCTACCATAAAAACAAAGTGTATGGTAAAGTAGCTTCTATAAATATTAAATACTTTGATAGTTTATTTATAAACAGAATAGCATATTAAACAGAAGTTGATACATTCCTCAAGATACCAATTCTCTTTATGGAATAGCATTTATATGTACGTCCAAAAATACATAAACTGTTGGTGAGTTTGGGGTTTCTGGTTCTTTTTCTCTATCCAGAGAGCTGTTTCTCTACTCAGGGGTTACTTTTGTGTATGTCTATTGCTTGTGTACTGCTCAGAAATTACCCTGCATAATTGTATTTATAGGCACAAAATTGCTTCTTCTAATTATACATCTCCACTTGTGAAGAAGAAAAATGCTAAATTAAAATTTATTTAAATCCAATGCAAAATTGGAACGATATTTAATATTAATTACAAACTGCATATAGTAATTTTTATATATATCTATATATATGCACACACATATATACTCACTTATTTCTTCAACAGCTCAGAGGAAACCAGCATTTATAATACTTTGGGTTTTTCAGAGTTACACATAGCAAAGCCATGCCATTGAGCAGTCAATCAACTTCAGCCCAAAGGAGGGTCCAGAGTTCTCCAGAGATCACAGTCAGCCTTTTCCTCTCAAGAACCTGTCGTATGAAAAGGTGTTTCTGTCCTTAATTCCTGAAAAAAACCCCAACAACCTTACGTTTAAAAGAATCAAGCATTTGTGGATATTTTATGTAATTCATTCCTGCTTTAGTTCTGCTCGGGGCAGGTAATGTGGAATTAGTTATCTCAATATATTTTTATGTTTATTTGTAATAATGACAGGTGTTAACCTTCTCAGTACAGTCTGTACATAGACCTTAAGCCTGAAAAAGAATGTTCATCTTGGTACAATTTTTATTTTTCAGGCATGAAATGCATGAGTTAGAGAAATGGTTTTATGGCTACATAGACATGCTATAGTGCACTAAAAAGGAACATTTATCAGTAGAGAAATACGGAGAATATTTATAGGAGAGCTTCTGCTTGTTCAGAGGATGTATTTTAAGGTTTAATGAAGTGATAAAACTATGCAGAAAGCCCATGAATTTTTATTTATTTATTTATTTTCCCGAACATAGAGTATTTGATATTTAAAGAGAGTGTTTTCCTTCCTTTGGGAATTTTTTTTTTTTTTCTAATTCCCCAAAGTATTTCTGTGATTATTCATCTGGAAACCTTTTCTTCGTATGGCAACATTTAAAGAGCTAAGTTTACGATCAATAAGATTCCATAGTTTTAACTAAATATATAATTTTGAAGAAAGCTAGTTGTGAAAGTACTCAGTCCACAGGTGTCGGATTATGCAGCCTCCCACACAGTCTCTATTTTTAGGAGGAACATGGCTGTTTTCCAGCTCTCACAGAGGTGGGTAGGAGACAATAGTGAGGATAAACTCACAGAATCGCAAAGCCTCAGAACACTCCCAAATCACTTGGCTTCAGATTCCCTTAGAAGTTTCTTTACAGTGCTTCTACACCTCTGGATTTCAGACAAACCAAGGTTTTTGCCTTAAAATCAGCCTTTGATACCAAATTTGTTGCAGTTTTCAACCGGGTACATTTTGTGGGAGATAATTGGGCTTCAACAAAGAGTGCTGTCTTTGGGAAGCTGTTGGTCTGTGGCGATTTCAGTGTAGCCAGACTAAACCACGGTGTTTGAATTTTGCTTGAGCGTGTGGGATTTTCTACACCCTCTCTGGCCTGAAGCTTCTGCTAAGGTATTTCTAGTAAATGCTATGTGTCTACTGTTTCTTTCCTGTCAACAGAATAAAGTTGATAACGTGATTGAGGCAGCTAAAGCCATCTGCAGTGTCCTCTCTTTTGTGGAAACCAGAGACATTACTGATGCAGTCAGGAAGCTCCGTGCATTGGTGAAAGCACAGGTAAAAGATGCATCTTCCTGTCCTATTTTTCTCTTCAAAACTGGAATTTGAATGGTTATCACTAATTTTTTGATTGATCAAGTCCATTTTACTGTCTTGCTACCTGTTTTCCCTTTGACAAGTGTTGGGTAGAGGCACTGTAAGAAAAAGAATGTTGACCATGTGTGATGTGACAGAGGAGCAACAGAAGACTTGTCATGTGTTTAACTGGAACTGATATTCTCCTCCAGTTCTTTCTCGTTCCTATTCAATGCACAAATCTCTGCTTTGCCACATCACCTATTTACCAAATCATGTGATGTCAAAGTATTAGATTTTCAGATATTTAGTATAAGTTGTCAATCATTTTAAAAAATCTTCCATAAATGTCATTTAAATCATGAGTTTTTCAGATTGAAATATCCCTGCTATTTATGTGAAAAAGTACTAGCATCATACAATCCTGATTTTAGCTGAAATACTCTTAAAACACTGAAATGAGTTTTCCAGGGGTTTCTGTGTAATATGAACTGGGACTTTGGAGGGCAGTATCCATTCTCAGTTCATCAGCTGCTTTGGTGTGACCTCAGATAAGTCACTATGACCCGATTTACAGAAGTTCTGAGCACCCAAAAATTCTTTCCAAGTCAGCATATTGGAGATACAGGTGCTCAACTAATTTGAAAATCAAGCCATTAATCACTTGGATTTAGTCTGGTGTAACCATAAGTCATGATAATTTTTTCACACCCTAATGAAATTCTCTCTTCACACTTTTTAAAAAAAATAAGTTACTAAGGAATTCTCTTCTTTCCTTGCATGGTTTCTTGTCATTCTTTCTCACAGCAATTACTATTTAGAAAAACATGCCAAACTGAATGGGATGCTTGCATTCAGAGCATTACCTGCTTGCAAGACTTTTATCCTTTCTCTTTATCGTTGGGTTTGACTTTGTTTTTTTCCCATGGCTTGTGATATGTGTAAGAACATCAAAGACTGGAAGAACCAAGGCAGCTCTAGGGTTTTTGGTTTGTTGCTCAGACCTGACCAGCTGATTCACTTAAGTGGCTTCTCTTGCTTCCCTTCTAGTTCATGATTCACTGCAAATCTTGCTTTTATATTATCCTAAATCTTTTAATGTCTGCTTTGGCATCAATGATTCGAAGTCACTGTTGGGGGTACATTCCTGCATAAATGAGTCTGTGTTGGCACACATTTTATCTGGCATGATGTGGAATCAAATGGAAATAAGAATATCTCCATTTAAGAAAAGCTCTTCTTGGATATTAGAGGGCAAATACTGCAGAGAAAGAAATAAAGGAAGTAACAAGGGATTCATGTGATTTACTTTTCAGTTAAACTCCAGACTCTCTTAAGAGGCATCAGGGTGTTGTCCTTGAGAAAAGTATTTTGCCAATCCAGAATCTTACTTAAGAAGAAGACAAAGAGCTGGATGCAGTTAAAAGATAGAGAGAACAATAACGGAACTTTCTTTTAGAAAGGAATTAGAGCAGAAGAAATGTATCGGGACTAATTTGTTAAAAGATTTTTTTTGGAGGGTAAGAAAAATTTAGTGCATTTTTTTCTTTTAGTGCTCAGGTCAGCCCTGTGAACCCAATGTGTAAACTGCCTCCCGTAACTGGCTTATATATCCTGAGTATGTCTTGGTCCATTTGCAGCCCCATCCTCTCTGAATTTGAGCAGAGGAATAAGTGCAGTGGTCAAAGAGACAAATCAGTTCCTATTAGTGTGGCTCATCCTAAGTCAGAAAACTCCACGTGCTATGATGAATTACAAAATAGGATAAAGACTAAAAACTACAGGTCATTTTTTTCAAGTCTTGGGTTTTTTGTTGATGTTCACATTTGCTTCTGCTTGTCTTCAGAGTCATTGTCATGCAAATATTGATTTTATTTTTGAGATGAAGTGGCTACTGATAGGCAAATAATTAAATTATGAGCTGATCTATCTTGTTGTAGAAAGAAACAAACAAAAAAACGCCTGCTCCAAATGTTCCCTGTTTGCTATTGCTCATTCTCCAGCATGTCAAATTTCCAACTCCACTGTATAAACTGTCTCCAATAAATACAGGTTCTCCTCAAACAACTTCCACGTTCTTCCTCACATGGAGAGAGTAATGCAGCTCCCTTTTTCTGTTTTACCTAGTTAGATTATAAGCCCTTCAGAGCAAGGAACACCTCTCCTTATCTATGTGTGCAGTCTCCAGCACAGCAGAGTGCTGGTCCTGGCTGTGCTCTCCAGAGGCTACATCTGATAAGTGGTGATGATAATGATACTGTTTGCTCGTCTGTAATGAGCAAAATGATACTGCTCCCGAATAGCCTCTTCTGAATGTTAAAAAGATTGAGTCCTGATTGAATAGCCTTAAATATTTTTCTGTCCTAATATTCAATAAGAAGCTGCTTCACGTAGCTCTTGAAAACTACTGACTAGATTGTCACTCCTGTTTTAAAGCTTTTAAGTTACTGAGGTTTTGTTCTCCTAACGCTGCCTTTCAGGCCTGGTTAGCTGAGCTTGTCTGTCCCTTGAAGCCTTCCTGTAAAAGCTGCCTGTGACCTCGACTGACACCCCTCTCCCTCGGACTCCCTCTGTGCTGAAGCACACCTGACTAACAACTGACTTCAAACATGTGGAGGGGGAAAAAAAAAAAAAGCCCAACTATTCCTGCACCAGCAAATGCTGTTGGTGCTGCTGGCTTTTTACTCCTTTGAGAAATTGCTGCTAGGACAGTCGATAGACCTCAGCAATCTAGAAAAGCTTTGGCTTTGATTCCATAAAGAACTTCATCTTTCTCGGCAGCTGAACTATAAATGTCATAAAAGCAGTTAAATATATTCCTGCGTGTTTTGTAACTTGAACACTGTCCCATTTTGTGAAAATAGTCGTTACACATTGTATGGAACAACCTCACATCTAGAATAGTATATAAATGTAACAAATCAGATTGTGTCTCTATTTATCAATATTTATACAAAGACAATGGACCAGCTTTCCTATCTGTATCAACATATGTCGCCAAAATTAGTACTCAGCAGCCAGTTATTCGATAGAGTACCAACTCCCCCAAACCTCTTTTTGATTTTAATTCATATTGAATTGTAGAGTCATTTTTATGTGAATTTTGGGTACTGAAAAAATTATTAAATTCTGCAATATTAGTGTATTTTGCGATATTGCTTGAATTGTTTTTATTATGTTCATCAGCGTAGTACCAAAATATTTTCTTAGGAGGAAGAGAGGCTTTTTTCAGATAAGCAGGTAAACTGCACCACAAATTAAGTGAGGTTTTTGAGGCTACCTATGACATCTCAAGCGCTGCAGCATTACACATCGGCTAAGGAAGAAGTGCCAGAAAAACATTCTAACTGCTTTTTCACATGGTTTCCTGATGCTTTAGTGTAATATATGGTGTGGTTTTGTGTGGAATATTTTTTAACACGTCCATTTGGCACGTGGGCACATAAAGCCTCAGGGAAACCACTGCTTACTTCTTCCAATGTAAATTACATAGGTTGCCGGTATGTGTTTGTTTATACCTATCTCTACATGTGTGCTCTCCTACTTGGAAAAAAAAATTTGCATGTGCTTCTATTTAATTCTGGTTTAAAAAATTAAAAGGAAAAAAGAAAAGAAACTTACTTTCAATCTTCTGTCTTAAATTAAGTATGTACTTATTACCTCCTTACTGCCTCGTCACTGCCAGTACTGTGCATTCCTGTACCGTGGTTAAGAGATTATGAGAGCAACTGGCACCAGTGCTAGTTTCTTCTTAACTGATTGCATCTCTTTGTAAATGTGATTATTTCTGTCTCTAACCAGCCTAACCCCGGGATTTTAAAATCCATTCAGGGGTGGCTCTGGGCCTGATGCACAATTAATGTTTTTCATCTCTCCTTTTTTTTTTTTTTTTTTTCCATTCCTTTCTTACAGCAGCTCACAAAACATCCTAGGAGATCAAATCCTGCCAGAACAGGCACTAATCCACTATATATTAAGCATGCTATACTATGTTGAAATTATAAGTACTGTGCCAAAAGGTTGTTTACTTTCCAAAATTTGAGAGAATTGAACAAAGGTCTCTGTTCCCATTTGTCTCACTGCTTTATGAAGATTGTGAAAACGTAATTCTCAGCCTGGATGCTGCTTTTCTCCCCTCGAGTAAGCTTTTGACTGCTTCTGTTCAACTTCACCAGACAAATACTGGCAGCTCCAAGCTGGGTGCCAGAGGGAGAATGTACATCCAGCATTGTATTTCTTCTGCCACCTCTGCATGCATTGTAATTTTTAAGAAGCATCAAGCTGAATACATATGTACTAACATGAGGCATTCTCAGCCCACTGCAAAGGGATTAATGACTGTAAAGGGCAGAAAACCTTTCAGGGATGTGGGTTCAAACAGTGCAAGCCACAGGCAGTACTGAAACACAGAACTAACTTTCCAGTCTCTCTGGTCAAGATTTGCTACTTATATTTGTGTCGCTTTGGTAGATGCATGTCTGATCATAGATTCATATAATCGTAGACTATGCTGAGATCAAAGGGATCCAAAAGGATCATTGAAGTCCAACTTCTGGCCCTGCACAGGACACCCCGAGAATTACACCATGTGCCTTAAAGTGTCCTCCGAATGCTTCCAGAGCTCTGTCAGGCTTGGGGTTGTGACCATTTCCCTGGGGAGCCTGTGCAGTGCCCAACCACCCTCTGGGTGAAAAACCTTTTCTTGATATCCAGCCTAAAGCTCTCCTGACTCAGCTTCATGTCACTCCCCTGGGTCCTGGCACTGACCACCAGAAGAAGAGACCAGTGCCTGTCACTTGCCCTCATGAGGAAGCTGGAGAGCACTTTGGGGTCTCCCCTCACTTAGTGTTTCCCGTTGGCCACCTCTGCTCAGCTGCTTGCTCCAAGGCCTTTGAAGAGCACAGCTATTTTCACTGATTTGGCACAGGAACACGGGTGAAATGGAGGGCACTTGAGTGGAGACTCGCTGCTCCTCGGTTTTGAAAGGATGCCGAGACTGTGGGCTGCACGTCTGATTGTGTAAGGCTTGCAAAGGGGTGGAGAGGTGTGGATGCTGAAATGCTGTTAGCAGGGAAATTTTCTCTTCTTGCATTCATTCTGTGAGAACTTTTCCTTTGCTGTGTAAGCTATGTAAACAATAGATAGGGTTTTTGTAAATAGCATTCATATCTAGTATCTTCTAACCTTGTGTACATTATATTAAAAAAAAAATTTCTAAGTGCGTGTCTAAGTCTTTGACCAATCACCCTAGAAAAAGTCTGAACACTGTTCAATTGCTTTATGGAACTATAATATATAAATGATATTATAAATTTAATAAATAATTAATTCCTCTCTCTAAACTCCTGCCTCTCTGCATCTCTGAACCCCTGCTTAGAAACCCACAGAGAGGCAGCTCTTATCTCTGCTGTACCACTGTGGAGGCTGAGAACCTGAGTGCACCTCTAATGTTGATAAGTGCTTCTTTGTATCTTGACATGCCCAAATGCTGTCAGAAACCAGGGCTTAAGTGCCTTGTCTGAGGTGGTAAAGGAAGCAGGTCCTGGTGCTATGAATCCCAGTCATGTCTTGTGTCATCATAATACTAAGATAAATCCTTCCCCCTTTTCATTGTATTTTCCATGAGTGCTACTCCTGCAACAATTATGACTTCCACCTGGTCTTTTCTGAAGTGACTGATTACTTTTTTCCTCTCTGGTTTTGTCTTCATAGAATTCTCTTCAAAGTGTGGAAACACCAGGCAAAGGTAGAGTGTTATTTTTAAAATATGTTAATCCAAGATGTATCATCAAAAAACACACATTTTGCTATTTGTTTTTTTTTTACTAAACTATTCAAGTGGGCATATTTCAGATGTTTACATGTTAATGTGTATTATAAGGTAATTAAGGTAAGTTAAAATTGAAGTGATCTAAAATTGTAAATAAAAAAGCATTTCCACAAGGTAATCTGGAGACTCAAATATGGAAAATGAATAGCAGAGTGAAAGAACTGAGAGACTCAAATATGGAGAATGAATAGCAGAGTGAAAGAACTGAGTACAGGTGGTGGTGGTCATGGCAGTTTTCAATCACAACTTTCCATGTGGAGAAAAGGGAAAATAATGAACTTCATGGAAGCCTGAAAAATTCTTTTTCTGTATGACTTTTCCACCTGTCTCCAATAACTTCCGTTTCTCCCTCTGTAAGCTTTAGTTCTTTGTCATCTTTTGTTGTATAAATAATAGACTGTCATAAGACGAGTAGGTTAATTAGCAGTAATGGACAAAATTAGAGACCCTGCCTTTCTGAACTCCCACTGGCTCGGAGGTGCCCAGCCCTGTTAGCAGGACTGTGAAGCACCGCTCAGACCAAGGGATGAGCAGGATGGGCTCTGTCATGGCTTGGATTCCAGGAGGAAACAGCCACATCAGGTCCTGCTCTACCCCTCTGTGGCTGCCCAAATGCAGCTGGAATGCCCAAATGCTGCGTGGATACCATCAAAGGGCCCTCCAGCTGAGCGTTGGGGTGGGCTGTGGGTGGGTTGTGTCTCCCTCCATTTTTTTTGAGGAAAAAAGTGGCCTCTGAGTTGCTCTTCTCCTCTCTTTTCTCTGTTTGCTTTTCTCAATTGCAGTGTGCTCAGAGAGGAAAAAAGGTGAATCAACTGCAATGATTTCAGCAGCCTTTCAAACACACAGGTGGTTCAAATGCAGGTTTCCAAATGCCAGGCTTGTTTCAGCATTATTCAACTTCATGAACAGCAGAGAAAGGAAACAGCAATTAAATTTATAAGCTGCCAAGAAAAGCTAAGCAGGTGGAGGGCCAGGAGGGGGAGGGGAGAACATGCAGGTACAGAAGGGAGAAGAAGGTAAGTGTAGTTTGTAGGATTCTTCTTCCTTGGATATAGTCCTTTATCCCATGCATTTTTTTAACACCATTAATGGCAGCTAATTGCTTATGTTAAAAACAATCAATAGTTACTAATAAACATCTACCTTAGAAACATCTTCCTCCACGCACCGTTCAGCGAAAGTAATTGGAATGGATTTAAAACACTCTTCTACTTACAGGTATTTCCAAATTTGAGCTTCATTGAATCAGCAGCTCTCTCAAGGAAAATCTCATTTACTGAGTAACAGTGAAGGAATCAGTGTTTACTCCCTACTTCTCTGTACCTATTTATTTATGCCAGGAAATCTTCAACTGTGAAGATTTCTCTGTTTGTTTTTGGCACACCATAATTTCATAACAATTGCAGAATCCTTTTGGTAGTGTAATATTAGAAACTAATTTACTGATTGCAAGTCAGAGCTTGCCAGGCCATTAGTCATTCTGTGGAGAAGCCTTCATTCAAATTTGTCCAAGGTATCCAAATTTCCAATTGTCATTTTGCATGCAGAGATATACATTTCATGTATGTTTTAACATGCTACATGCCTTAAATCTGCACCTAATAAATAAACTAAATAGACTAAAAGTCAGCAAAATATTTAAAGTTAGGCTAATGAGCTAGCATGTCAAAGCTGGTGTTAAGAACGTGTCTGAGAAAAACCAAATGTGAGTGCAGTGAGCAAAACTGATCTGCAGGAACCTAGGTCTGAACGGCCAGAAGAGGGGAAAGCCATACTACATCTTCTCTTTTGGGCATCACAGGTTTTCCTTAGTCCCTGTCTTCTCAGTGCTTGCCTTCATGATAATGCCATGGGGCCTCCCATCCACTGATCTAGGCACACTAACCTTGAGAGGAATCCTGATGATATTTTCACCTGCTGAAGCTAGAAGGAAAAACCAAATAAGTGGTGAGTTGTAAGCTCCTGCCAAATTCACCTTTGTGTTTCCTTTTCCACCTCATTTGCTTGCCACCCTTTTTTTACTTCGCTGTGCTTAGCTGTCCAGGATTGCAGGCGTGCGAAAATCTGCAAGCCTGTGACCCAAAATTAAAGGAAAATCATAGCCTTAGCTCAGTGCTGTTAAATCTTTCCAGATCTCTGGGAAGCTAAAATCCATGTGCTTTGCTTCTCAAGCAGCACATTTGCACATGAAGTCAGAATTGAGCTGAGGAAGAGACAGACTGGATTTCCCATTTGTATTGTTCCTTTCTGCCTCTCGTATGTATCCATGTTTATCTTGAAGAAAACAGGATCAAATTTTAACAGCAAGAGCAGCAATCAGTAACTCCAAATAATGATTTCTGTTTCCTTTCCCCTTTTTTCCCCAAGAGATGATTATTACCCTGAGTATCATAAAAGAGTTTTGTTTTTCTCCATTATAGCTTCTCTCTGCCACAAAAGAGAAAAAGATAAAGGATATTATTAAAATTAAATCCTTACCTAAAAATTTGTTTAGAAACTGCTTTAACCTTGCTCTTTAATGGCAGATTTTCAGAGGTTTATTATTAGTCATTCACCATGAACTAAGAAAGTCAAAGACTATATTCAGAATATCTAGCCTTGATTTAGTGTTGCAATAACTGCCTCTATTAACAGTGTTATCTCTGTAGAACAACTTATGCCACTGCTGTGAATAAAGCACATTATGCCTAAGTCTGGATCATGTTCTTTTTCCTCTCTATGAAGTCCTTAGAAGATTACATTAAAGTTTTAGTGCTCAAAATATTTTCTTTATTTCTTGTTAAATGGGAGGAACTATAGGCATTTCTAGTCATTAGTACCTTTCTGCAGCATCAAGTGTTCACAGAAAATAAAGATTATTCATGTTAATAGAGACTTAGCATGGGAGTGTGCTGCAATCCAGAGTATGAAAAGGCTGCAGGCTGGTACAGAGTTGAGTCTGTGTGTGGTTCTCAAAAGCTGATGGATGAATCTTTATGCAGTGTCTACAGCCTTGCTACTTCGGGCAGGGATTTCACCAGCTCAGACATAATAAGCAGCTTTCAGAATTTGATCAGTAGTTCTCTGGGACCCATCCAGAAGGTCTGCTATGCACCAGGAACTGATGACATTGGATCAACAGTCTTTTCCAACTGAGTTGCTGGAGTCATTATCTTTTCGAGCAAATGCAGATATGTAATGGTAACAATACATGTAATGTAGTCATCATTACATTTAAGACTGTAAAGATTCTCTAACTGTGCTTGGGATTTGATAGTTGCTTTTAGACCTGATAATAAAAGCATTCACAACAGAAAGGCTGGGGTTTTTGGTTTTTTTTTTTTTTCAAAGGGAGGAAAGGGGAAAAATGAAATGGTTTTTTGTTAAGGTTTCCTGTGGAACTGAAAAATTCACCTTCTTCTTTTCTTAGCACAAACACATTACATTTTTGTTTTGGGAAAAAACTCTTTTTGTTTCACATTAAAGAAAAATCTTAAGGGATTTTTATTGATTTCATTTCATCTCTCTACGTGTCTGCTGTGTTGTTTCCAAACCAGAGCATGGCTCCTCCCCTCTAAGTCATTGCTGTGTTGCATCCTGATATATTGGCCCTATAGCCAGAGGCTTTTAATTCATGAGCAATATTTAAATAACTGCAACACCCTAGATCTTCACAAAAAGTCGACAGAAGTTACCAAATCATTATAAATCAGATAGGAGCAGAGACATTTTTCATACCAGGACAGCAGGAGATTTTTAAGTTGCTTTCAAGGGGTAACCCATAGGATTCTTCAACTTGTAGGAGGAAACAATCCAGTAAATATTGGTGCTTGGAAACTGCATCTGATCAGTATATGCATTACAGCCTTTTCCTGTTTTGACTTTTTCTTATTACAAAAGTGATCTAATTAATGCTGCTTAGCACTTTACCTAAAGGTCAAGTGGTTTTTTTTCTGTAGTTTTGGTCTTGGAGTTTTGTGTGTGTATGTGTCCTGAACTGTTTTCAGAAATTCAGAATCTTGCTCTTTGTTTTTTCTCTCTGAAAATAAGTTGGAAAGAAAAATTCAAGCTGCATTTCTCAAAGTAAATTTTAATCTGTCAAAAGGGTCATAAGCCTTCATTCCAAATTCTATTCAACCAGATTTTTGTCATGTTTTACCTGGAGAAAACGTGTACAGGTCAGAGAGAGTGTTTAACATGCATTGAACTGACATCATCTGCTGGTGCAGTAACAGCAAAGTCCCTGCTCTTTTGGAAGACCTGGCACTAAAATAATATGTGAATCTTAATACTGGACTGAGAAGAAAAAGTAAATGGGTTTCTGTAAGGAATAAGCTATTATATTCCTTACTAAATCTTGAAGGCACCTGCAGATGTATTCATTAACACTTTCAGGATTGTGAGAATTGTTCTGTTTTTGGCTAAAGGTTAGAATTTATTCCTTCCGACTTCCCGCACAAGGAACAGGAATGTGTCAGAAATAAGCATATCTGGCAGCTGTGGTTAAAGTTCACTTCCCTTTTTCTCATCTCATTTCTGCAAGTCAGATTTCTCCTCACCTTCAGTGAGAAGGTGATGGCAAATAATTTCACACCAGCAATAAATCATGAGGTCTGAGTCGTGAGATTATCAATCTTGGTCACGGCTCACTTTGCAATGTGGTCCATTCATTGTCTCTTACATCCTGGGTATGCCTGGGACACCTTTCTAGAAAATAGGTTTTGATGCAGCTGAAAGGATGAATCTGCTGTAGTAAGTCCATGGCCTGCGCTTTGTAAATCAGTGAAACACCACAGTTCTTCCTCAGCTGAGATTTATTAATCATAAAAGGCGTAAAAAGCAGTAAAGTTCTCCGGCTTCATGAATGCATGACATAATTTCAGCCTACCATATCCTATTCAGCAGCTCATTAAAATACAGTGAGAAAATGCTGAGTAAGTTTTGTGAGTAATGGATGTTTACAGACTACCCAAGATATTTCCCTCTAATTCAGTTAATTGCTACTGGTCCTAATGACTGAAGAAAGGGGGTTGGAAAAGGATTGGTTTTGGCACAGAAACCATAGACTCTTTTATAACTGAGAACTAGCAAGAGTAGGAAAATCAATGTTGAAAAAAATTCTGGACCTGCAGACCAGGTCATACTTGGACATTTGCTTAATCCTGAGGAACTCTCTTCCTGAAAATATCTTCATTCAGTATGCCCTAATAATTAGATAAATAATGCTGAAGGCCATTTGTTTCCCTTGGCTGGCAGCTGAACAAATTGCCCCCCAGCTGTTCCATTGCTGACTTCAGCCCTCACATGCTGTTATAGCAAGTTGAGGGGTTTTGTTTGGTTTTGTTTGCTTGTTTGTTTGGTTTTTACATATCTGACATCAGTTTTGTGACTCAGGTAAACCACGAAAATAATTTTTCTGCAAAGATGGTCAATGGACAGGGAAGCTTGCGTCTTAATCACTTCCTTGTCTGGCACATGTAAATTTTCTGTTATGGAAAATACTCCATTGTGTATGCTTCTCCTGACTTTATTATTTGGGAATCTTTTGCTCACGGAGTATTCCCTTCTATCTGTGGCTTAGCAGAGGTAGAATACCTTTCTTCTTGCTCTGGAGACAAAATCTGAAACGTCACTTTACAGCCTATGATATAGATTGTGTTAAAACTGTACATTTTCACAGATTCTGAATTACATTTTACCCTCTTTTGGAGCAAATGCTGAGAAGGTTCCATTCAGAAATCATTGGCTTCAATAGGCCAATTTTCATAAATAAGGGGTTTGCTATTACACTACATTTACAAAGTATCAATCACTTTGAACAGATTGGAAACAGGGAATCTCCCAAGGAGCTGTTGGTCCTTAATGAAAATAGTGTGGTAGTTTTCAGATAAAGTACTGGTTCAAATAATAGTCAGCTGATGTCCTCTTCTGTACCTCTTAAAAAGGCTCCATGTGTATGGTTATGGGTAAGTTCTTGGAATGTAAATGAATTCAGTGCAAATTAAACATTTAGTTTGCAGGTACTAAGTGATTACACATCCAAGAGGACTGGGAATGAGAATCACATGGTATTCTAGGGAAAAAATCACCAGAGCCAAAGATTTTTTCAAAACTACTATAGTGAAGGATGATAAATGGTGACAATACTAAAGAGGATAAATAAAAAGGCAATTAAAACCAAGTGGTAGACAAGAGAGAGTCGAAGGACCGAGTTATTTTAACCTCTTGATCTCTAAAATGATTCCGTTTTCATATGTGGAAGATGATTACATTACAAGGTGTAGTACTCTAGTCAGTCCTTCATACATGCAATCATTTCCTGTCAGTATTTTCAGAAGCAAACCTCATTATATGTCAAACTATTTCAATTTTATGTGTATTTCTATTGTTATATAATCAAAATTTGTCTATTATGAAATGAAGATAAATAATTTCTTTGCACTGTTTGCAATGCATTTTGTGACTCAATAGTTCTGGGTAGTTGCTGATTTAAAGGCAAAAAGTATCAAAGAAGGAGAAAAAAATTCTGACCTGAAGATAGGGTTTTTTGGAAACATTTCTGTCAGGAAAATGAGATAGCTAAGTCCAGTCAATCATGGTATCTGTATTTGATGTTGGGCAGGACTGCTGCACCTGTCCCAAGTATTAAAAGCTAATAGGAGTCTCAGGCTTCCTGTTCCTGGGTTGTTTCTTCTTTTTCTTTTCTTTTTTATTTTTTTTTTCTTTCTTTCAATGGACACTATTAGCTAATAGATGGCTGCTGACTTCAGTGGCCAGACAAGTCCGGGGAATATGTCAAGAACTGTAACGAGTGGTGAGAGTATGTTCTTGATCATGTAGAAAACTGGGAGTTAGAAGGGTAAAAAAAGGAGAATTTGGGGTTCTCCTCTTGGAAGACAAATCAGCCTGATCTTGGAACAGTACAATATACTCTGGCACTTTCTCTCTCAACCTAGCTCATGCTTGAGAAATGAGTGCTCTTAACAGATCTCTTCACTTGATGGAGGCTGCCAGGTCTGGGGATTTTAATTTACACTGGCAATCAGGCAATACCAAGCTGCTCCAAACACAGAGAGGGAAGATGGATAAAAGCCAGTAATTGCAGAAAAAAAAAAAAGCAGCACTGCAGAGCTGAAGCCGGAGGGAATGACATAAATAAAGGTGTGGTATAAGTTAGGGTACAGCCCGCATTTCATAAATATTTGTATAGATGTATTTCAGTGTCTATTTTTGTGTAATATTATCACCAATCTGTGACCACCTGACTGCTGACTTTTTCTGATTGTGGCTGCTGTTTTATACGTTTCATTAATTGTTTACCTACAGTTGCAAGAGCTTTATAGTCTTAAAATTTAACTAGTGCCTTTTCTCCCTTCTACTGCTGCCTTGCCAGTTCCCTTGAAGTAAGTAGCTACTTAGCTGGTGAAATGACAAAATACCTACTTAATAAAAATCCTTCCAGCACAAAAATTCAAAGACTAAAATGGCATATCTGAGGTACACAGTAGCTTGCTGTAGCTGAAAATGCTTACTTTGAAAATGCCTTAATTTGAGAGCACTGTAGTGAAAGTCTGTTAATGATACACCAGAAATGAGCTAAGGCCGGTTTCAGAAGCACAGATGGCTAATTGGCTTCAGTTGTAGGTTATGTCATTTTAATTAAATTTTATTAGGAAGCATTTCAAAGCCATAACTGATGGTTTAAGATAAATATAGTTCTTCATAAATGACCTATTGGTAACCTTTATTTATTCCTCTGTGTCAGTGTTAATAGAGGCTGCTGTGACTGAGCTCTCCATGGCCATCTCTCGTCTCATCCATGTCTACAGCAGCAGCTTTGATGCAAATTTCCAGCTTGCCAGCATACCTAAAAGCCCTTTATGTGTAGACATCAGCCTAAATTCCCAGCTGAGCTTCACTGTTTATGCTGCCCATAACATCCCAGAAGCCTGGGTGAACAGGTAGGAGGAGGTCCAGCACGTGTTCATAAGAAGATGTGTTTTCTCTTTGGCAACAGTCATTTTTCACAGATACCAGCTTACCTCTGCTGCTTTGGTGATGGTCCTAAACTAATGTTAGAGACTGAGTGAGCGGGTATATCTCTACTGTTTTTCCTAGCTTAAAGTGCATTTTGTTAAGCTTGACTGACCAGGAGACTTCCAAGCTCCATAAATAGATGGAAAATCAAGGAGGGAAGCCTAACTGGTTGTTCTTGACTGGTTGTCTTGGGGTGATTCTATGACCATACTGTATTTCCCATCGCCTGCTTTCCACCCCTTATTCCATATCACCAGCGTGATGTCTAAACTAATATATTCTAACTCTATATTCTAACTCTAAACACACACCCTGGTGTGGAAGGATGGTAGGTTGAAGGGTCATCAGAGCACTGGCCTTGATGGGTGTGTGTACAAACGTTTCCATGGCTGGCTTGCTCAGCAGGAGGCAGGAAAAGGTGTGTGATGCACATGGAGGGCCTGTGGACTGGGACTTGGTGTGGTCTCTGCAGGACAAGTAACTGGGAGGGTTGGAGGCCAGCTTGCCAGGTTAAACAGAGGGGTGCTTTTGTGTGAACCCCATCTCAGTGAGGCTTTCTCAGCCATTTCTGCTCTTGGTGTGTTCAAATCATGCCATGTGGCTAAGCACCTGAATTAGTGAGAAAATCAAGGAGGGAAGCCTAACTGGTTGTTCTTGACTGGTGTGGAAGGATGGTAGGTACTTGAAGAGACATCAGAGCCCTGGCCTTGATGGGTGTGTGTACAAACGTTTCCATGGCTGGCTTGCTCAGCAGGAGGCAGGAAAAGGTGTGTGATGCACATGGAGGGCCTGTGGACTGGGACTTGGTGTGGTCTCTGCAGGACAAGTAACTGGGAGGGTTGGAGGCCAGCTTGCCAGGTTAAACAGAGGGGTGCTTTTGTGTGAACCCCATCTCAGTGAGGCTTTCTCAGCCATTTCTGCTCTTGG
The DNA here is from genome assembly GCA_013398955.1 of Callaeas wilsoni. Lineage (NCBI taxonomy): Eukaryota > Metazoa > Chordata > Aves > Passeriformes > Callaeidae > Callaeas > Callaeas wilsoni. The sequence continues at coordinate 88,450 of VWPU01008197.1, read as the reverse complement.
TGTGTTCAAACCATGCCATGTGGCTAAGCACCTGAATTGGAGATTCCCTTTATAGATGTGATTAAAATAAGTTTACAGATCTAAGTGTACCTACCGTTAGCATAGCAAAGGAAAAATAAAAAAGAAGAAAGAGATCACTTTAATGAAAAAAAGGAGACAACTTTAACAGTAAAAAAGAGATAACTTAATAAAAAGCTAATAGAAATATTCTCTTCTGCATTGCTCAAATTTGGTAAAACTAGTTGTCTCTGCAAGTAGCTGCTTTTCCTACTCTCAGTAAAACTGGTGTTCTTCCCTTACCACTCCAGTGTGATCGAAGGGGGACAGGTGACCACAGTCTGGTAGCATTATTTTTATGAGTCAAAAAGTTGTTCTCAAAGTTTCTGTTAATTTTCCCATCGCTCCCTCTTTACCTTCAATCCCAAATGACTGTGGGATCATTTGCATTCGACTGTGAGCAAGAGACTGTGCTATACAGCATTGCCTGTAATTAGCAGTTTAATAAAAATCTGAGAGACTTTGCCTTAGTTTAGTTAAGGTAATAAATACAGAACTATAATCACTATCCTGATTTCAGATGGTTATACTAGTCACACTGCATTTTATGTTTTATCAGAAAAATGTGATATTACACATAGCCTAAAGGCCACTGATGGATGACTTCAATGCTATGTTCAAGCACATAAAAATGAGAATCTTTCTTCCTCCTTAATCTCCCTTTCCAATCTTTCCAATATTCATGCTAGCATGGACTTCTTAACATGGACTGCTGCTCTAACACTTGCTTTCCTCAAGTACTTTTAACAGCATTCACATGAATGTTCCCCATTCTTATTTTTCTGCACTGCATGAATTCATGCTGACGGTGTCATGGATCTCATGTTTCTTTTCCAAAAGTCACATTATGATCTTGCAGCTGTTTTAATGTGTATTTTAATATGTCTATATTCCTGCATATGTATAATGAATGAAATGTGTTATATAAGAAAGTATACGTTATAATATATATTATATATCAGTAGTTCTGTTTAAACAGCAAAACTTAATCATTTGGTTGTATTAAAGCCTATTATTTCCTGAACTATCCTCCAACTGTTTGTAAAGTTTAGCCTCTAGGGGAAGTATTTCCTAGTCCTACAAGGTAATTTTTTCCTTCTCTGCACCTACAGCTCATAGGTACTGCAGACTACAGATCATTTTCTTTCAATTTGAAAAAAAAAGAGATTAAAAACGCCCAAATCTGCTACAATACTTATAAAATTTAAAAAAAAAATGTACTGAAGGGGATAAACCATCATTCTTATAAATACGGCAAGGTCAGGCACCTTCAATCTGAGATTTCCCATTCACATTTGACTGTGTCCCATGTTCATCATTCTTGTCCAGAATGAGGTCTAAAGCTGAGCCTGGCAGGAAGGTCTGGCAGTTACAAGACTAATTAAGAATATTAGTTATTTATAATCTGTTTTGACTCATATTTTAAAAGATTTCAGTAAGAGGAATGTGAAACAAGAGATATTCCCAGACCCAAATTTCACTCTGAAGCTGCTCGTTTCACTCTCTGAAGGCCAACACAGAGGCCTTTAATGCTTCTGCTCTAAAAAATGTATAAATTCCCTTGAGTACTAATCTGTTTTTTACAGATTGGAAAAAGAAGGTATAAATAGAATCATAGAATACTCTGGGTTGACAGAAACCTTAAAGATCATCTCATTCCATCCCCCTGCCATGGGCAGGTGCGGGAGTAAACGGACTACGCACGATCCAATATGAATCCAGCAGAAGACACTTTATTCCCCCCAAGCACCCTTATTATGCACTGTGCTCCCCCTGTCCAGGCGTCCACACATTACATGATTGGCAAAGCAACATACACACATAAAACAGGGAATGATTTAATTGGATCTCTCGCTCTGTTCGCCCAGCTACTGTGCACCTATACACACAAATCATCAGACAGTTTTCTATCTTTTGTTTGCATTCTTCTTCGGCTGCTATTCCCGTCCTCGAAGAATCAATATTCTCTTGCCGTGTATGTTTTCTACGTGCTTTGTTCACTTGTCCTTATGGCTGGTGCACCATGTGTCCATTTTCTTGCAAAAACTCTGTCTCCACAGGCAGGGACACTCTGCACCCTTCCAGGTTGCTCAGAGCCCCATCCAACCTGGCCTTGGACCCTTCCAGGGATGAGGCAGCCACAGCTTCTCTGGGCAGCCTGTCCCAGTGCCTCACCACCCTCACAGTAAAGAATTTCTTCCTAATATCCAATCTAACCCAAACATCCTTCAGTTTAAAGCCTTCCTTTGTCGTATCACTGTATTCCCTTATAAAATATCCCTCCCCAGCTCTCTTGTAGTCTGCCCTTAGCTGCTGGGAGGTGCTCTAATGTCTCCCTGGAGCCTTTTCTTCTCCAGGCTGAAAAACCTCCTTTCTCTCAGTCTTCAAAGGAGAGATGCTCCAGCCCTCTGAGCATCTTCATGTCCCCCTCTGGACCTGCTCTGACAGTTCCATGTCTTTCATATATTGGGGCCCCAGAGCCGGGTGCAGTTCTCCAGGTGGGAGATTTCTTGTTGACTGCATGATGAGCAAGTACCAATGCTTCACTTATGTCCAAATTTTCATTCACTGCAATAATGAAAATAAAAATAAAAATTAATCTTAATGGCAAAAAAACGGAACAGAACCCAGATGTCTTTAGGACCTCGCTTAAATTCTGAACTTTAAGGAAAAATAAACCCAAAAAATGTAAACAGCCTTCCATGCACACATTAATATGAGATTAATTATTATAATTCATTTTCTTATGTAAGGATGGATCTTCACAAGTTTCTGAGTGGTTAATTCCAAATATAGTGTGCTAGACATGGTATATTACAATTTTTTTTTTTTTTATTTTCTCCTTTGTAGCTACAAAGTTTTCTCTTTTTCCTGTTCACTAATTTATGCTGGGAAGACAATATGTCAAGTGAAGATTTGCAAAAATACACCACTTAGAAGATCTTTCTTTTCCCTGGCTGACTGGAATGAGAAGTAAGTTTTGGTCTGTGTTTGATAGATATTTGTCTGACAGATATTACACATCAAATATTCATTTTAAAAAAGCCCAACACAAGCACACATCTTTTTTTATGGATGTTCTTCTGAGCTGATTAAATTCCCCAGAATTCACAGAAACTTAGGGAGATCGGAATGAGAAAGAAATGGGATAGCCAGAGGAAGGGAAATAGGACTGAGGTAAGTCTGGTCTGACAATAAGCTAAGCTAAACTAAACTGCTCTGTGAATAGCTTTTGTTCACTGGAGGCATCCAGGAGTACTGGAACTGAAAGGAAATGCAACCAAAGGCTGTATTTCTGTTCTTTTGAGGAATTCCACCTTTTGGAACTATCTCTAGTATATCTGCAATCCAGCTTGAGAGCCTACTGCAACATTTCTTCAAGGTTCTTTTTTCACAGAACGACAAGGCTGTTGGGGGTTGTTGGGTTTGGGGTTTTATTTGTTTGTTCGCTTGTTTAATTTTTGGGGGGTTGTTTTATTTGAGTTGGTGGGGTTTTTTTAATAAGAAGGATCTGCAGTTTTAAAATGAGGATCTTAATGTGAGACTGGAATTTTAGGGTGAAGGCTACCTGTTACCTGTCTCACACTCAAACATTTGTCACTTAAGGCAATGGCATAACAAAAAGCATATTTGCAATAGATGAGAGAGAAATATGCTTCTTTTTTATGATTTGGTGGTGATACGGAATTCTTTCAGCTTCTTCAGCATGACATATTTGTATTTACAATCTTTGAAATTTTTGGCATTTTTCATCACTGTTTACTGTATTCTAAATCTGAAAGCAGCTTGATTGCATTAGAATTGAACGAAGGCTACAAGTCTGAAAAGTTGGGTTTTTTTTTTTAATTACAATTGAATACAGAGTGTAATTCATAACTTTTGTTTGCCTTTTTCTGAGACACACAACAGTTTCAAACTGGTCAAATGGAAGAAGAGCTTTTTATGTCAAACACATTTATCTTTGTGGAGGGATATAGGAAGATTAGTTTTTCTGCTGTATGATTAAGAAACAAAATGGGTCCACTTCTGCTAAGCATCCAAATAATTTATTTTAAGGCTTAGCACCTGCCTTGGTGCCTCAATTGTGTCCATTACATTTGAGCACATAACCCTCAGTCTTCTGTAAAATTGGAAAGTAGCTGCTGTCCTTATGTTTAAAAAATCAGATCATTCTCTTTTTCTCTGTTGGAATTTTCACCTTGTCCAAGTTTTGGTCAAGTAGTTTCTTGTGGTACATGTAGGCAGATAACATTGATGTGTATGAGGAGGATTATATTTCTTATGAGCAGTTTTGGCGTCTAAAATGTGGCTAATGCCTTTCTGGAATGCATTTTACAGAATATTTTCTCAAACAAAAGATAGAATAGAAATAAATTTTTAGCATAACTGAAGCAGAAATCTGTTCTTCTTCCATTTAATGAAAATGTAAAGCAATCAGACTGAAGCTTCAGGCTTTCTGTTGAAAACTCTCCCTTGTAAAATCGTTATTAAATGTGCACAATTCCATCCAAAAGCTTCTTGGAAAAAGAAGAAATTAAATATGCAGACCAAGTCTTTTCTTAGGTCATAGAGGCTTGTAAGGGGCTCTTAATATCAGATCTAGAAGTGTGTGAAATATAATAGCATCAGTTTGTAAGAGCACCTTTTTATTTTTATTGTTGCTGGAGTTTCAAAAATAATTTTCAAAATCCATTTCAAATAGATTCAAAAGTAAAAACCTGAAAATTTATATCTGTCTGGCAGGATTTTGAGTATTTCCCTAAAATATTAAAGGTATTCACGTATTTTCTGCCTCAAACTGATTGACCTAGATTCGTTTAATTCTCAATACATGAGGGGAGGTTTCTTGAACCCAGTGTCCTGAGGTGCAGGCTGAGGATCTGGGGAACCAGGTGTGCCATTATTTTTGTATGTTTAACTTGCATCCAGAACTGGGGTTTGTGAAAGAATGCTCTTTTTGAGTCAAAATAGAGATACCAGGTGAGCATTTTAGATCAGGTAACAGCCTTAAATGGGGAGTAGGTTTAGATTAGATGTTAGTGAGAAATTCTTTGCTTTGAGAATGGTGAGGCCCTGGCACATGTTGCCCAGAGAAGCTGATCACAGCTGTTAAAAATGCATGTGGTAAAAGGTCACCAGGAAGAGCATCTATTACATTAGGAAGTCAGATATTCTCTGTGGAGCTGTGGATCAGTCAGGCCATAAAATAAACCTGGCTAATTCAAAATGAGTTCTGATCTTACATTAAGATTGATTTGAGCAGGGGATAAAAAAAAAGGGAGAGTAGTGTTTTGGTGATTAGGAATCCAGGTAGAGAGCTTCTACCAAAGACAAGGCTTGCTTTATTTGCTAATTTTCATGAAATTAGTTTATATTTTCAAGTGCTTTAACCAGTTAGTGTCTGAACTTTAACTTGATGGGTTTTTACATATAAATAGGAGCTTCTATTAAAGTCTGTTATCATGTTTAATCTTCCCCAGAACGCTCTCAGAAACGATGGAAATAATTTGATACCTCAGGGGGTTGCCTTGTACAGTTTCTCCTGTTTGTTCTTTTTTGAGACTATAGTTTTTCTTTAGAACTTGTATATTACCTTTGGAAAGTGTGATTGGTGGCAGAGTCCAAAGAGGCTGGTATCATTTACCTTATAATGTGCAAAGTCCAAACTTTTCCCCTTTATTTTCTCATCAGTTTCATTTTTCAGTGGCTGAGATCTCTTAGTTATTTCCTTTGGTCTTAGCTGGTTGCTGTTAATGTATTTATTTCACCATCTTCTCTTTTTCAGTCCTTCATAATTTATGTTAAACCTACAGACATGAAGTATGGAATTAACATTAAGCCTACCATTCATCACCTCAGATACTTTCTTGGCGCTGGGTTTCCCTCTTCTCTATATTTTGTTTGGCTTGTTTGTTTTGTTTCCTCTCTCTCAGGGCTGGGTTGCCCCAGAGCTCATCTGTGTTGAGTGCTTTTAGGAAACAAGTTGTATGACTTTATCTGATATCTGTGACTGGCACCTTCTCAGTGAGCAGCTTCTTTCTCTTGTTTCTGGCCAGAGTTCCATCCTCTTTTTCTTAGTCATGCATTTGACTAGCCTCCTACAGTCACAAAGGGTGAGACCAACTGGGTAAGTTCGGGTAGGCATTAATTAAAGTTGTTACAAGCAATACAGATGTGTATTTTTTATGTCAAACACATTTGTCTTACATTCTTTGTGTATCACATGTCATCAGAAGGGAAATTTTGGTCCTCTTTGGCCCATACTTTAACTCTTGGGATGTGTAACTTGTCAGAGTTTCCAGGCTCTTTTCCTGCTAGTAGTAGTCCTATATAACGTGTCCTAGGGAAACTCTGGTAAGCATTTGCTTTCTGCAGTGATGATACTGAAAGGTTTATTTTTCACTCCTCCAGGTTCACAGGGAGTGTTAAAAATTGTCTGTATCAGAAAATGCATGTCTTGATTTTTTTTTTATTTTTTAATCTCTTTAAAGCATTAATGGTTCTTTAAAGTTAAGCGTAACTGTCAAGCATTTTTATGTAACAAGGGCAGTGTTGTTGGCCTCTCAGTGAAAAGACAGAACAAGTTATTTTTAGCAGGTAAACCAGTTCAGTTTCCCAATAACTGTTTCTAACTAATTATGAGTAAGGAAGAGTGCATGAGACAGGGAAAGCAAACTTGAAAGCTATAAATAGGGGCACGTGGGAAGACAGTTGAGAATTGCTTCTCAATTCTGTTCATGGTAATCAGAGTGGGAAATGGCTGTCTTGCTTTGTTATTCAAAGAGAGCGGTGTGCAAATTTGCATAATTTCCAAATGTTGGAAGACTGATGATCTGAAATTATGACATTAATGCTAATTTGGAGTACTTCAGATTTCAGCTGAATACCATCTACTTTCTTTCAGTGGGTCCTCAGCACATTCAAGGAAACTTTCTGAAATTCAATAGAAATTTGATCGATTTGGAACTGGGAGCAAAATCTTATGATGATTTTTCCTTTTACTGTTACCATGTCTTAATTCTAGCACCCATAATTCTTATGTTTTACAGGCTAATATACTTTTTAAATGCAGTTTCTACTTTTGCTTGCTGTTAAAGTATGACCATATCTTTTTAAAAATGCTGAGTTGCATGCTTCTGTCACTCTATTACTCAAATTTATCTTTTAGTCTGTTTTCTTAATCTCCAGTTTATGCAGATCTTTTGTTTTCTTAATGATTATATTATCAATGTGGAATAATCCTTTTAGCCCCTAGCTCCTTATATTGATTTTGTTTATACAGAAAATATGTAATTAATTTTACTCTCCACTTGAGAAACTCAACCTTCCGCTGAATATGCATGGAAAAAGCTAGAAAATTATCTCTTCAGGAAAAAGAAAATGCAGACTTGCACATGTCTGGGTAATTACACGTGTGATCTTTCCATACAGCATGAAACTATCTGGCTTATTAGAATAATTCCATGTTATGATTTTAGATCAATTTTCCTAAACGGTATAAATTAACTGAATGACCAAGCAAGTACAGTACAAAGTTGAGACGAGTATTGATGAAAACTGAATTTTCTCACTAAAAAATGAGAATCTGTCATTGCTGTTAAGACAACATCTGCCTGTAAGTTGTGGTTGAGAAATACCACACCACCCAAGCCCACCTGAACAAGAGAATGATTGTCATACTCAGAAGCAAATGTTGGTTTCTTAAGTGGTGTTTTCCTCTGAAGACACACCAATAACTACTGCTTTACAATTCACCCTTAACGGGTTGTTTATTCTGAAATAGCCTTTCGTTGATAAGGTAATTCTAAAGCAAAGTTTAATTAAGCTTTTCCTGCCTTTGCCAGCTCTAGTAGTTACCACTGAAGTGAATGAGTTTTTATCTGCCTCTTCTCAAATACTGTGACTCAAGTTTATGGTTGCCAATACTCATCAATGTATTGAAGGGATCTGTCAGTTGTATTTTCCTTCAGAGTGCAACTTCTGTAATTTATAGCCCGATATATGTGTTAGGGCATCTGGAAAAATGTAGAAAGAACTCACTTGTTGTAACAATTCTCAGATTTTTTTAACTTTTATTTTTCTCTTTTCTCATTTTCTTTTTAGGGTCAACTTCCCTCTAAGAATAAAGGCTCTTCCTAGGGAAACTATGCTGACAATAAAACTATTGGGGGTAAACACCACCTCTAGAAATACAGAAGTGCTTGCTTGGACATGCTCCCCGTTGTATGCAAAAGAGTAAGTTCTGTTCTGTATGAGAGCTTAAGAAGAGACCGTTCTTGAATAGTGTTGCACTCAACCTGGGAGAAATACAAAAAGACAAAATTGCTCATTTCAGGACCTCCTGTAATAAAACTGAAAGGGTCACTTACAGCAAACTGATTTTGATGTGCCAGTAAGAGCCCTATCCACAGCTTCCTTCCTTCCTTCCTTCCTTCCTTCCTTCCTTCCTTCCTTCCTTCCTTCCTTCCTTCCTTCCTTCCTTCCTTCCTTCCTTCCTTCCTTCCTTCCTTCCTTCCTTCCTTCCTTCCTTCCTTCCTTCCTTCCTTCCTTCCTTCCTTCCTTCCTTCCTTCCTTCCTTCCTTCCTTCCTTNGCCCTATTCCCTCCTTCCTTCCTTCCTTCCTTCCTTCCTTCCTTCCTTCCTTCCTTCCTTCCTTCCTTCCTTCCTTCCTTCCCTCTCTTCCTCTTTCTCTCTCTTTTTCTCTCTTTCTTGCTTTTCTTGCTTTAGATGACTGTTTAACAGCTAGGATAAGGTTCCCTAGGCCTGTTGAAAGGCCCTTTCCTGTAGCTTTCGAAATCTTTCTCTTTTTTGTTCACAATGGTTGTTTTTTGGATTTTTTTTTTTCCTGTTCTCACACACATTCATTCTGCTTAAATTGGGACAGTTAGTGGTGACAGCAATGAGCACTTTTCACTCTCCACACCACTTTGGAAGCTTTCTTCTCTTTTCTAACCACTTCTTTCTGCACAGTACACAATGTAACAGTGCTTTAAAGCTGCTTGTAGTTTGAACTGTACAAACAGAGATCCAAGGTAAGTTTTCTGCAGTGCTCTAAATATGTTTCAGTGGCACTGAGACATCTAAATTTAGATTGAGTCTTTGCAGTGATACTAATCTTTTATTTACACTCCACAGTGCTGCGACACTCTCCATGCCATAGAGTGATACGTTCAAGCCCCCCAAGTTTCTGCATTAGCATCCACCTCTAAGCTATGGCTCTTTCCTTATCTTGAGATATCTTGATCTACTTCTCTATATGATGGCAATCACCATTTAAAACAAAGTAAAACTAAAAAATCAGTTATATCTTGATCTACTTCTCTATATGATGGCAATCACCATTTAAAACAAAATAAAACTAAAAAATCTGATTGCATGTGTTAATTTGCTGTATTTGAAAGACCTTGTGTTTCCTTGAACTTTTAATCCGAGAGGTGTAGAAAATATTTTGGGCTGGGCTAGATGCTATTTCCATCTTTTCAGAGAAAATTCGAGGTTACTCTGCTCTTTTGTGACTTGGTGTTTAGAGCACTTAGCTTGAAGGAAGGAAAAAAGCATGAATCAAATCTCTGCTGTAAGGATTGCTGGGGCAATTTATTCAATGATTTTTCTTTCATAGTTAGTCTTAAAAAGAGCATTTCGCTCTTCCATTGTGTATGTGTTTTTAAAGAAAACATGAAATATGTTTGAGGCATGGTAACTTAATAAGGGAACACTTACCCCATTTACCTCCAAAGGTGCCTATATGAGAATTCTGCTCTTGAGGACCAGTGTCGTTCTGGAAGTTTTCTTATTTTTCAGCATTCAAGTCCAAAAGGAATGACTTTTGGAAGGGCTGAAAGTCCTCAGCTCCCTGTGAGGTATATTTTTTCATGTATGCCATCAGAGCAAGCACGTTGGTTTGCGTCAGGTAGATCCCCACGCCACCCTGACAGTTTCAAAAATTTGACTGCAAATGGCTCCGTTCTTTCCTGGAGCACACAGTCAGCACAGTGAAGGGGATAAAGGGTAACTTTCCTTTCATTTGCTCTGTAATTGTAGAGATCACTGCTGAAATGACCCTTCAGAGCAGAAATCAAGGTTGAGTTGTTGCGGGAATGATTTAGGAATAGCATGTTCAACACCCCCTAATCTGATAGCTGGGTCATTTACAATTACAGTAATTACTACCACAAAGAAGCCTAAATGCCTTTTTCTCCTTTGGCCAACCAGACCTCCGTAGGATTATTCATTCCCTCTGATTTCAATTGATAGACAGACTGGTTTGAAAATAAGAATTGCCCTGAAACTCCCCTTGCTGCTGGAATGCAACTAAACTTCCAGACTTATTTCAATAGAGTACTTCTGAACTTGAAAGTATGTACCAAGAAAAGATTTGTACCTCTGGTGTCATGCTAATATGTCAAGAGCACCTTGTATTACTGCAAAGATTATGGTATTAGGGTTTTTAAATAACAAACTCTGTAAATGTGTATAAAGAGATTAAAGAAATCTGACCAGAAAATCTTTGACAAAACATTTCCAGCTTGGAAAATAACACTTCTCAAAATAAAACTTTTCTCAGAGGTGAATTTGAGTTCTAAAAATGTCTTAACATTCTTATGTCTAGAATTTAATTTATTGGGGAAAGGACAGAACTAAGCTCTTTGAAGAAGCCAGCTGCCCTGAGGTATTTGCCTGGGTCATCAAACATCCTGGTTCAAATCCTTGTCCCAGTTGGTCTCTTCTCAGGGTCAGTGAAGATAAGGACAGAGTGTGGCACCTCTTTTTCTATTCAGATGCTTGATTAAAAAGAAAAAGAAAAAAAATATTGTTTTGTTAAGCTTTAGAAAAAAGAAAGCAAATGTCAAACATTCTTTTAAAATACTATTGCTCATTTCTGTCCTATCATCTTCTGATTAAAACCACAGAAATTCTATTCAAACTTATTTGGCTTATGTTGAAGAGAGAAGAAAAAAAAAAAACAAAACCAATTTTGGGTTATTCCTGGTTATTACTTATGAACCTTGTTCTGTTAGGGCAGAAGAACACTAATTTAAAAGTCTCTGAATTTGCTTCTCTTTGTAAATTTTATATCTAATTTCTCTTCTCAAATAATTATTTTCATTGTATGGTCACGTCTCGTCTTTGTATTTTAATTCTTTATCTTTCATTTGAACTGAAGATTAAAAAAATGAACTTATTTTAACATGTAAGCAAATTCTTTTCATCTATTTCAAGAGTTGTGAAATAGACATCCTCAAGAATTTGGCCAGCTTTAGAGTTTTTTGTTATTGCTAAAGACTTGTCAGTGAACAGATGTTTAGCAAATTTCAAATTTGCTTAATTTACATTATTTCCTGAATTGTGGTGTGATCTTTCACTCTTCTGACAGTTTTCTTGCAGTGTGCAGACTTATAACGTGATTAGCTGCTGGATATACACTGTAGCCTTTGCCAAACGTGTTGGGATTCCTGCTTGTCAAACTGACTTCCTGAAAGTATTCTCCAAGAGTTGCTTAAATGTAGTTGTTTACTCTAAAATCATTGCTTGTAAACTAATTTTGTGACTTTGTATTTCTGGAACAAAAATTACAAAGTAATCAGGAACATAACTGCAAAATTTTTTTCAAAGTTTAGTGTAACCTGTTAATTTTCTACTCAATGTAATTATCACTTACAAATTTAAGGAAGTTATTTAAACTAGAAACTGTGGGAATGGAGGCTGTGGTCCTTTTAAATATCTGCAGTATATTTAGCATTACTTTGCAGCTGAAAATTGTCTCTACTTTGAATTTTCTAAAACTCTGTAGTATTTGTAATTATAATAAAGGAGTTATTTCACAGTATCATTCCAATGCAGAATTAAGACTGCTTGGGTCATAAGATATGGGGAGGGGTTTTTTTTATATTTTAGCAGCTTTGCCTTTCCTTTAAACATAACCTCATCTCTGAACTTCTGGGACTTATAATGTCAGGTTTGGGGACACTTACATTATTTTTAGGCGGTAGTTTGTCCTAATTTTCCCAGTTTTTTCAGCCTAAGTGGTATCTCTAATGTCATATACACTTGTGGATGAACACGGTGATAACGAGTGTAGCTGCCTGCTTGCCCAGTAGGTGAGCCATCACCTCTGCTCTTCTCAGCCTTATCAGAGAGCTGACCTCAGGCAGTAGACCTAAATCAGCGCCAGTAGAGCCTTTGGTGGTGCATCTCTATCGAGACGTCTTATTAGCTGCTAGAGGCAGTCCCAAAAGTGTTTGGAAGCCTGCGTGCCAACCTTCCACTCCTTCACATCAGAAACTGCGCTTGTCTCCTGGGCTGAACAGTTTAGTGGTTCGAAGCTAATTAACAAAGCAGAAATCCATCCTTTTGGGGCAGTTTGGGAGTTGCAATGCCCCCCACAGTTCCCATTGCTCTGGCTTCACTGTGTCTAACACCACAGTTTATTTTGGTATTTCCAAATCAGACAGAGCAAGCAGCAAAACTTTCCTCTTGCGGAAAAGGGTGGGGTGAGGGAAGTCTGCCATGTGACTTCAGGGCATAAGGGTGCCTTTGTTAAGTTAGGATAACTTGAGCTGCCTTTAAACAGCAGTGCTGTTTTCTGAAACAAGATGGGAAGTTTATTTTAGCTCCAGTAATAAACAAGAGAAGGGAATCTGTGTAATTCCAAAGTAAATAAATGGCAGTAGGCACAGAGCATCATATTCACTTTCTGATCTGCTTGATACTGAAGTTGTTACATGAAAGCCATTTTCTGTGGCTGTGATCATTATAAAATCTTTTAAAGGTCATTACTCTCACCTCACAGATGGCAAAACTGGAATGGTAGGTGGAATAGGGAGTGACCTTCCTGAGCTCATCAGCAGAACCAGGTAGCTGGGAGAAGAAGCTGTCTGTTCACTAAAGGGCATGGTTATCATGCTCATGATGCTAATTCCTTGATTTTCTGAATGGATCCTGCAACCTTACCTGCTTCTTTTTCTAAAAATAATGATGCATCTTTTTGCTGTTTCATTCACCCAAGTGGCCCCTGTTATTGTTCCATTTCTGTGTCCAAAAGCCAACTGTTCTGAGGAATACTGACTGCACATGTAATGCCCCAAAGTTTGCTGGGTGTGCTGATTTGGGCTGGGCTAGAATTAATTTTCTCTCCAGTGGCTGGTATGGAGCTGTGTTTTGGGTTTATGCTGAACACAGGGTTGATAATATAGAGATGTTCTTGCCACTGCTGAGCAGGGCTCACACAGAGCCAAGGCCTTTTCTTCTTTTCATGTTGCCACACTGGCAAGGAAGTTGGGGGGTGCCTGGGAGGTTGGGAGGAGACAGGACAGCCAGGACAGGTGACCCAAACTGGCCAGAGGGATATTCCAGGCCATGTGACGTGATTCTCAGTATATAAAATGGGAGGGATAAAGGAGAAAGAGCAGAGACTTTTGGAGTGGTGGCGTTTGTCCTCCCAAGTCACTGTTACTTGTGATGGGACCCTGCTCCTCTGGAGATGGCTGAACACCTGCCTGCCCATGGGAAGAAGTGGATTAATTCCTTGTTTGGCTTTACTTGTGTGTGTGACTTTTGCTTTCCCTATTAAATTCTCTTTATATCTGAGAAGCTCATCTGCCTTCAAAGATTCTTCTTTGTCTTCCTGGACAGTCTTTAGCCACATCTGTTCTGGGTATAAATGAGTTGAAATAATGAGCTCAGGAAATGTCTCAAACACATCTACAGTACCTCTGAGTTCTGTACTACTTCTAGTATTTGTCTACACAGGTTTCCCAGGAAAAAAATCCACTGTATATATTCTTTTTTAAAGGCCCACATAGTTTTAGAGCACAATATGAAAGTGATTAACAGTAATGAGAGCTCGAAAGGGTAATTTAGTCTTCACGTTCATTTATTCTCAGCTACTCCTCTCCCTTCTAACAAAAGTGCCAATTAGTTTAAATTATGATGTAAATCTTTGTCAACAAAGGATTGGTTGAAGAGATGCAACTCATTTGTTAAAGGTCATCTGAGTACACATCACAGGAAAACCACGTTGAATCACCATTGATCACTTCCTCATTCACATCAATTACCTAAATGAGAGAGACTTCATATCACACAATTGCTTCCCTCCAACTGCCATCTTATTCATATCACAGCTCTTTCTCTGCCTCCATTTCCTGCAAGTGCACCTACGGCTGCAAAAAAACTTCAGAAAATACCTGTCTTTAATCCTCCTGAGCTGCGTTCGCACAATAAAATAAAATGTCTCTGCTAACAACACAAACAGCTTGAGAAGTGAAAAAGAAAAATTAGTCCTGAATTAGCCTTATACTAATTTATGTTGACTATAACAGCCACTTTGTGGGAGTTTCTTAAATCTTCTTCTGATGACTTTAAGCAATTTATTTCAATTTGCAATTCAAAAGGTACTTTCTTTACAGCAAAGTTGCAAACTCATGCTGGGATCAAATAAACCATCTGATATCTCTTGTACCTCTAACATCTTCCTCTCAGGTGAAAGGCAGGCATTCAGACCTCATTTACCTGGCTGGCTCTTTCTGCTGCAGTATCTAGTGATTCTCAGTTGTTTTGACTGAGTAGTGTTTAAAAAGATCTTAATAAAAATTATTTGTCAATAAAGAAGAAGAGATGAGGAACATAATCAAATTTCTGACCTCGCTAATCATTAAGCTATGGACAAATGAAGTTGTAGGTCCAGTGTATTTTATCTTTCTTTGTTCAGGTGTTGCATTCTTAATTTGAGTCGATTTGTTATGCTTAGAATTTACACCCGAACTTTCTGATTTTATTCAAGTTCTCTAGACTGAATTGTGCTGACCTGCCAAATCATGCTGGGTTTCTTATCTGCAGGCCACACACACACCTGTTTTTCCGATAAGACTTTCTTGTAGGTGTAGTGCTCAGACTGGTACTTCAGACCAAAACCTTTCATCTGTCCAAAAACTGCGTGTGGCACATGTGGTATGAACTATCCCACTCAAACCTCTTTCAGCTCTTTGGAGGCTCTCATATCATACTTCCCCCTCCCCACTATCTACACATAAAATCAGCAAGGATCCCTTATGGATGCAGTAGATAGCCATGAGTTTCTTCTTTTTGTGGAATAAATATGCTGGCCTCCACCTTTTACAGTGCATTGATGCTCCACAGTCTCTACCATATTTGTCCTCAGAATTAAACCTTGAGAGAGAAATATTGTATTATCCTTATTTTACACCTGGCTTTGATGCCTTGTAGAGGCTGACCTGGAGCAGAGGCTAGGCAGAGAGAAAGGATAAAGGGCAGGGATTTATTGAAAGGCCTTCACAGGGTGATCCTTGGGCAGTGCAGGAGTCTCACGGAGACTGCACCTAGGATGGACACAGGCACACATTTTTGGGACAGATATAAGTTTTGCCCATTTGCATATCAGAGGTTAATTGTCCAATTACAGCTTCAGGCAGTGCAGTCCCGTTCTCTCAGTTTGCTTCCCCTCAACTCACTTTCGTTTACATTTCTTGGGGCCTAAGACAGTGAGGCGTCCTTCATTCCTCGGGAGGAATTGTTGTGTCTGACCAAAATGGGAAAAGAAGTTGCGAATACTCTATATAGAGTTCAGAGTTATACACTAAAGAATTGCAGGATTAAAACATAAGAAAATGTAAAAGCTAAAACCCTAAGGCATCAGCTTAAGGGCTAGCCCCTGTCACACGAGAAACCAGTGGTAAAATGCAGAGCTGACTCAGAAAGTCTTGGCAGTGTGATTTTTTTCATGAAACCTGCAAATGCAGAGATACTGCTGTGGCAGTGAGGCCATCAGGATGCAACCTCTACTGGTTGAGGCCACATTTGTACTAGTCCCATAAAATTAAAAGGTTTGCTCTCCTTTTGCTTGTCTTTGAAGCTCTGCAGTTCCGCGGTCTTTGATGAGATTTCAGTGTTACCAGCGCGGCGTTTCTCCCTGTGTTTCTTGCAGGAGGCTCCTCCACGGCACTGTGCTGCTCAGCATGGCGCTGCACAGCACGCTGCCCACAGCCATGGTCACCCCGGGCATCTGCAGCACGGAGACACCAACCTCAGTCACACTGCAGGTGAGAAAGCGAGGAAGCAAAGCAAAGGCTTGGTTTCTAACAGCGTGCGAGGAAAAGGGATGTTCCCACAGCTCATCGAGACCACCCAAACTCAAAATCCTATTTCCTTTACAGCCACTCAAAGAAGTACAGCAGGTCTGCACGGCAGTTTTGTCACTCTTCCAGGTTAGGTTAGCAACTGGGTATTTCAAGGACAAAGCCAATTGTTTTTGCTATTAAAAATCCGAATGACTGTTAGCAAATGAAATGTAAAAGCAGATAATACAGATAAATGAGCATGGCCTAAAAATAGCTTTGTTTTAACAGACAAGCAAATGGGGATTTTCCAGGCTAAGGAGTTCAGTCAAAGACCATGCCTTAAAATAGCTCCCCCTATTAATAATTCAGGGAAGTTGAGACAGTAAATGGCTATTAATTTATAATATCTACTGAAAGAAGTGAAACAGGATTTCTCGTTCTCTCCCCCTCATTTTCAGTTATTTCCAGCCATGTAGCAGTATCACAGTTTGTGAACATGCTGGAAATGCTATAAATATATATTTTCATAGAAAATCTATGCTTGGGTTGGAAGAGACCCTAAAGATCATCCAGTTTTGTGATGTGACTGAGTATTTTGTAGGGAATAACTTTGTTAACTTTTAGAAGAGTGATGCATATCAAATACTTGCATTAAAAAGTAGATATAGATAAGACTTTTTGGTGTGCATTAGTAGACCAAAGCTGAATGCAAACCGAGCTGAATTTTGAAGAACAATCTGAATTTTAAGATGTCTACTCAGATTATCAAGCACCTCAAGTGTTGTAGTTTTGGTTGAATGTTTACTTTCTCTGTATCTTACAAAACATTATCCTAAATTTCTGACAGGCATGTGTAAGAATGGAAAATTGGTAGATGTTGTACCACATATTTATAAATTGAACATCCAGAAGCGAAATCAGGAATCTGATTTCCATCTCTTACAGTGACAAACTGCACATCAGAAATAGCCTTACTTTTCAAAAACCAAAACAAATCTACATTAATGGAAGTTTTCCATTTGAGAACCATCTCACTAAAAAAAAAAAAAAAGAAGGAAAGCAGGCAAAAAGTAAGAAATTTCTTCAGCTTTGAGTTCATGCAGTTCTAATGAAATTGTAATATAGTGGATGAAGTTCTCCCAGGAAAGTAAGGTCCCACTGATTTCTGTGGGTGGAATTTATCACCAAAACATTTAAGTAACATGTTACATAGAGTGCGCATCCTCAAATAATTATCCCCTCTTCCTTCTGTCATACTTTGTATACTCCCCGTACAAATCCAAGATAACATTTATTGACACTTGTATCGGAGATTATACATTGCTAAAAGCCTTTCTGTCTTTTTTTTTTCTTTCTTTTCTTTTTTTTAAAAGATTGACTTCCCAGAAACTGATTTAGAGTTCGTTAAACCTGAACCTGAAGAAAGAAGAGATCATCTTGTAGAGCCAACCCAAGAGTGCCTGAAGCATGTTGCAAGACTTTCACGGATACATTCTCTCTTGCTGTAAGTTGTCCCCACCTAACCCTGCTGATTCTTGCTGTGCTGTACCTATCCTATCGATCACAATTAAAGGTATCCAATTTGTTAAAAACAAAATTTTCCTCTGAAGGAGCCTAGCTTGACTGATTTGAGAAGTAACACTTCTAAATGAAAGAATAGATCACAGCAAGGCCTAATAAGGCCCTGGAGGTGGCAGTGTATTTTACCAGTTTAGAAAAGGATTGTTTTTCCCTTTCTGTTACTACATCTTTTCATGTCTTTGAGGCAAGAAACTAATTTCTCCTTCAAAACATAAGATTTCAGGTAATGCAGTGCATCTGTACCAGTAGCAGCAAAACACCTTTAGGTTCTATGGAAAGTGGCCTCCTTTAGTCGTTAAGCACTCAGACTTCAGATAGAGCTGTTAAATGGCTTTTGAAAAAACTGTTTCAAGTTATAAGACAGGAAAGAAGTATGGAAAGTTCAGCTTTCACAGAAGGTGGATAAAGACAAAGTGAAACAAAACACAGTCTGAACTGAGGCAGATTAGTATGCTCAGCTATATGAATGTTGTACTACCAATTAGGATTATGTACCGCATAAAATAATTTTGAGTATAATCAGAGTGGAATTTGGAACACAGGTGCTTGCAGAGAGCCATTATACTAATGGTAGTTAATTGTGTGAATTAATCCTCCATCAAAGGTCAAAAAGTCCATTAGTTGTGCAATAACTAAATAACTTAATTCAGCACTCTCGGTGGGATATGATGTATCTGTTAAGAAGATTTTTCTGTGCTGATTTCTATGTTGGTGGTTTGAAGTTTTTTTTTTAAATTAATTTATTTTAAAAAAAAGGAAGATACAAATTTGCTGTTGTATTTTATGTTTAACTCCACTTTTACAGGCAGATTAAATGTAAAATTATTTTTATTAACCACGGGATCTGTGATTTGAGGTTTTGTTTGTCTATTTTAAAATGTGAATGGGATGTCACTGTTTTATTGTGAAGAGCCATGGTGCCAGTGAAATTTCCATCTGCAAAATATGCTGCAGAATGATTTAGGGAACGTCGAACCCAATGCCAGTGACCTCTGTTACCATGGTAAAATGGTGGTTTTGGTAAGAAGGAATAAGATCATTAAGAAATTAGCTAAGTACAAAGTAATTTGTCAAAGAAGACAGTGTGTGCCATTTCTCTGCTGCTTAAAATCTTGATATCCATTTTATTGAGAACGCTGCATGGTTCTTTTCTCCAAGACTCAGGAATGACACAGTAGATGTAGAAAGTGCAAAGAGGGGAAACAAATATCATGAGAGGGATTAAGCAGTCATTTAAGAGAAGCTAAAAAGGCTGAGACTCTACAGTTTGGAGAGAAGACTAGAGGATGTCTGCGTATGTACAATTAATTTTTGTAAAATCCTGATGGTGATAGACAAGGTAAATGCCTCATCAAATCCTACAATATTTGAACTTACGGACATTCAGCGAAACAAGTAGGAAATCAGTTATCAATAAATGGAATAAAGTACTTCTTTAGACAGTGGTGGGCTTTTAAAATCTGCTGTCACAAAGCTGTAAAGGCAGACAACATCACCACATTTGTGAAGGCTAAAGACAGATTCATGGATAACAGGTTCATCAACAGGTTTTACAAAGGACTAGGCAAGGGTAGATCCTAAATCATCCACAATACAACAATTTCGGGTTCTGTGGGAATATGAAGGGAAGAGACCACTGAAAGTCACCGGTTTGCAGTTAATGCGGTGCTAAGTTCAGGTATTTGGAGGAAAGAGAATGGTAGTCCTATGTTTTCCCATAGTTTCTTGTTTTCTGTTCTCCTATCTCGCAGGCAAAGCTGGTCTAACAAATGGATCATCAAAGGGAAGG
Source organism: Callaeas wilsoni (assembly GCA_013398955.1). Taxonomy (NCBI): domain Eukaryota; kingdom Metazoa; phylum Chordata; class Aves; order Passeriformes; family Callaeidae; genus Callaeas; species Callaeas wilsoni. Next base: position 68,948 of record VWPU01008197.1, on the reverse strand, counting down.
GTAACATATCCAGGGTTTGAATGAAGCAATTCCAATTTTTAGGACTTTGCAATCCACAGGAATCTGTCAGCCTGCAATTTTTGTTCTGTCTGTATCAGAGGAATTCTTCTTACCTTTCTCATTCATGAGATACTTTTCCTTAAAAAATTGTAGCATATTTGTATCCAAACATATTATTGCCATGATATCTGAAGATTTCTTCTTTTCTTTTTTCCCGTATGTTAAGAAAAAGAGGGGAATCTAGGCAGCTTTTTAGTGGCAATATTGCTCTGTGATGCTGCTTCAGGCTTACAGGCCCCAAATACAACTTTTGAAATAAGTGGGTTTCTGTGGTCAGAAGGCACAAGAAATCTTTCTCAGTCTGTCAGGATCCTTCTGTTCATTCTACTGAAAGCAGAGGGAATATGTGAATCGACAGAAAATTCTTAAACCAATGGTAGAAAATGAAGAAACAGTGGTTAAAACCAGACACCTGCATGGTTGTCTTTCTTACAGGTTGTTGAATCCAGTAGTGTTGTAAGTGCAACACTGCCACAAAACTGACAGCACAGACAGCCTGATTCTGTTCTTCTTCTCTGCAGGATCAGGATCCAAGGCTGCGGGTGGAATAGATGCACATAGATATATATTTTTATATATAGTATCAAAAATTTGATTTCCCCAGTAGTTGTGCTTTGTCTGTCCGGTAGCTTTGTCTATCCAGATCTCCATGCTCTCCCAGCTGCTGACACTCACACATAAAAACCCTCAAGGTCCACGACTGCACTGATTTGGTTGCTGATGCTTGGGCCTCTTCCTGTTACATGGATGTGTATCTGCTCCAGACAGTCTTCCCAGTAGCTTGGACTCTTGTCTTTCTGGTGGGTGGCTCAGATCACTGGTCCCCGTGGCCAGAATATCTTGGATGTTGATTAATGAAGATGTTGTTCAGTGGGGCTGAAGGAAATGAAGTTCCCCACATGGCTTTTGTGCTCTTCACAGCCCTACACTCTGATCTTTGGCATCATCACCAAACCAGACAACAGAGATGTAGAAGGATGGCTTGCTTGAGCAAGGACATACAGAGCTAAGCTACGTGCACAACCCAGGTTTCAGTAATTGTTGAGCAGTTTCTCAGAGAAAATGGATACTGAGAGCAGTTTCTCACGGGAGCTGCTCATTGGAATGTGCACAACCCAGGCCTCAGCAACCTTGATTATCCTGAATAAGCAAGAAAGCAGAAACAGAGTCACTGGTAGGAAAGTAACAAGATAGGAAGACAGGATGGGAAAACAAGCATGTAACCACAAGAAAAAGGATAGAGAAAAAGCATGATTGTTTAGCTTTAGCCAATCTGTATTAACTATTATACACGTAATAATAGCTATTATCCAATCCTAAGTTGCTAAGGGGCTCGTGAACAAGCTGACTAATGTATATAACCAGGCCTATAATAATCCATAAATGGAGTTCCACCAATAACTCTATGAGTACGTGTGGTTCATCCCAGCAACTCTCCACAGAGAGAGCCAAGAGGAGAACTCATTAGTTACTGCCAGCTTCTTTGGCTGACTTCTGAAAACATTTCAGATGCGCGCTTCTGGTTCCTTTTAGGATTACTGTGTTTGAAATACAAGCCCCAGAAAACTCGGCATCTGAGATAAAGGCTGCTCTTTGAACCTGAGGCAGCCTGCTCCCACACAGTGCGTCCCAGTGGAAGGATGGGAGACCGGTTTGAAGCCAGGAACATGACAGACTGGTTTCTGCCATCTTTATTTCCTTCATTCATCATTTTCCTTCTACCTTTATTTTCCCTCTCTTCCAGCTTCCTTTTTCTTTTTGCCACTTAGCTGGGAAGAATCTGGTTTGCCTATCAGTGGTCACAAGAGTCCCGTTGCGATGAGGTGTGATTAGAAAGTCTACTTCCAGTTGGGTGGATAGTGGAAGAGGTCTTTTCTGGTTGGTCCATGGAAGAGAAACTTTAAAGTGAAAATCAGTACTGGGGAATAGAAATTTACATTTTCTATCTTTGCTGCTCTCTCCCGTTTTTGCATTTTGTCTTGTTCTCCTTTAATACTGAACATGACCAACAAAAGCAGTTCAGAATCATTTAAACTCATTTTTTTGCTGTTTCCCCCTCCCACCAAAAAAGTAACAATTAACAACAGCTAACAAGGCCTTCAGAGAAGCTGTTTTCTTCGTTTAGCTAAAGGGATTAATCAAAACCTGAACAGAAAACTACTGAATTATTTAGGTTATAAGGTATTTTGGTTTTATTTGTGTTAAGCAAAAGGCTATATATTTTTATATAGATCTCATATGGAGGGAAATTTAGATACAACTCTACCTAAAAAACCATAAACTTACTTTTTATCAAAAAAAAGAGGTTTAATTAGCATCTTAACCCTATTGAGACAAAGAGATAACCTTATTTGCATAAAAATCTTCACATCCTATATGTATGCAAAATATTTTTACCAGCTTAAATGTGTTATTGCATGTTTATATAAACTTTTGTTACAACTAAGAAACTTAAAATCAAGACCTAAAATACTCCTACCCCACCCACCTTTTCATTTCATCTCCGATCTTTAAAGCATTGAAAGAGAAAATGGCATTGCCTCTGAGTAAAGTCAGAGGGAGAAATCTGTTATTTAGAAAACATGCTACAAGGATTGATTTCTTATCTGCCTTTGCGAGCTCAGTAGAAGCTTTAGCTGCTTTAATCTGAACAGCAGATTGTCTAGTTTGGAGGATGCCGTTTGAAAGCTGAAATCTCTGCTTAAAGTTAACATATGAAGGAGGTCCTTTAGCTGAACTGTCCTGCAGAATGTCATCCAAATGCATAAGATAACCAGGCAGGCAATGAAGATTTAGGCCTACTTTATCTCTTTTTCTGTGTATGACTTTTTCACACAATCACAAAGGCATCTCTCTATTGTCACAGAAGACATGCTATGAATTCTGAAGTTGTTTCTTGAAGTCATTACCAAAATGATACTTTTCCTGAAATGATTACTGAAAGTCAGGGTTGGTATCACAGCTAAGTTCATCTTCTGCATACATTTATGAGCTTATTCTCCTAAAGGGAAGAAATTAACATTCACTCAGGAAAAAAACATGCACATCTTTGTGCTGCTGCTCTCTGTTCCTAAACACTTGGCAATTCAAAATTGCAAAGGAGAAAAGTTCTCGAGTGCCTACGGAGCCAAAGGAACTCATTTCTATGTGCTGTGAATGACACAATCTTGACAGCTAGAGTGGGGCTAAGATTTTTTTTTGCTAAGAATGTCCCAACACATTGCAAATAGAAGGAAGACAACCTTGGAAAGAATGTAAACACTTGGAATTTGAGCCCTGTTTACACGTTTGGATAATTAAATGCTTGTCTGGAAGCAAACTGTTTACTTACTGCCTTCTACTAGATTCCTCACACCTCATTCTGAAATATTTAGGTTTGTTTAAAGTCACAATTGTGTTATGCTATTAAATGGATGCATCACAAACCTGACCAAGAAAACCAATGTTTTCTTGATTTCAGTAATTATTTGTATGAACTGGAAATCAGTTTGCTCATTCAGAGTTTGCTTTTGAAGGCTCTGATATCAAATTAACGCGATTGTCTGAGCTTGTCTCTCCAGGGAAATTTATTTTCCTGTTTTCTGATGTGTCAAAATCTAAGATTTAATATGCATGAGGCAAAGACATCTGAATTGTTGACAAATCAGATGATATAAGGCAGAAATTATTCTGCGGCATTTCTCACTGTGGTGAAATATGGTGTGATGACTGACCATTTTATCAATATGACATTTAGAGATCTAATATCTCTGTGAGGAATCTGGTATATTGCATTTTTTTTTTGGTGAGTACAGTAAAGCATGGCAAGCTAGACTTTTCAAACAAATATAGAAGTTGCTGGGAGCTTTTCTTCCCTTTTCCAAACTCATATCAGCGCTAGGGATAATCACGCTCTGCATGTGTGTGCCTGTGCTCATGTTTTTGTGCATGTGTATGGATGTGCCTAAACATTCTTTTAAAAGCAAATAGGTTAAAAATAGACACACGTGCATTAAGGAGTCAAAGCAAGGGCAGGAATGAAAGCTATGCCTTGCTGTGTTGTGTGTCTAGTTACGAAAGTTAGTTAGAGATGATCTGTGGCAGGCAGACGGAACAATAATTTACCCAGTGACAACTGCACCTTCTTTGTCAAAAAAACCCCAACCAGTAAAAACAAACAAACAAACAGCACCAACAATAGAGACAGCAGAGAAGAAAATTGAGAGTGCTTGGAATGTGAAATAATCATATATATATATGTGTCTTTTGACACTTCATTTTTATATGACCTAAGGCTGACAGATCCAGAGTATAAGTATCACTTTTCTTATAAAAGCTGGTCTGCAGAAAATGATATCCTACCCCAAGGAAAATATGTACCTAGCTGAAAAGCAGTGTACTGTGTGACTTGGCCCCTCTGTACAATAAAGTTTGTTGCTACACAAAGCTTCAGGTGGTTTTAATTTCAAACTGAATTTCTAATCTTCTTTTCCAGACTCTCAGAGCAACAGAGAAGAATCTTATGGTTTTATCGCTACTCCTGCAATAATCAAAGCTGCTCCCTTCCTCTGGTGCTGGGCAGCGCACCCAGCTGGGATAGAACCACTGTGTCAGAAATGTATGCCTTGCTGAGGAGCTGGAGGTTTTCTCACCCTCTAGAGGCACTTGGGCTGCTGACTTTCAGGTAAGAGAAGATTATCCAAGTAGGAAAGTAACGATAAACAGAATGATCACGGGCTGGTTAATTCAGTGCTTCAGTTTGCTCAGCACAGTATCCGGCTTTGGTTCACCGGCTGTGCTTTTGTTTCTCTCTGTGTCAAAGTGAAAATGGAGTTGCAACTCTTGAGATGACCTCGAGTAGAGTGTGCCAGCCATGTCTTCTTGACTGAGGAGGTTTTCTATTTCTGAGGATGATGAAAAGAGTATTTCGTTCTCTAGAACAGATTCAGGCAGTTTCTGGTAACAGGTGATCGGTCAAATACTTAACACTCACGTAGCACTCCATAACTTCAAACTACTGAACAGACACGAGGGGACTAATAGGAGATAAGGAGGACTGAAATATGTCTCTAGATTATATAGTAATCTATGTAAATACATACAGTCCCACGTGTAACCAATCTTTCTGAAGCAGATTGGATGAAACTTTGAAGTCGGTTAAATAAATTCTGTTGCGGTGCCTTATGTTCCACCCCCACTTCTTACACTGGAGCTGATTGTTTGTGAGGACACTTTCGTGATGCTGGAGATAGCCCTATCCATGATGTAATGGAGATGTCAGGGGACAGAATCTGTGTCAGCAGTTACATTCCCTCCAAAAACTTGGGAGGTATTTTGCATTAAGTGACCTGTAAAAACATTACACATGCAGATGAAATGCTTGAGCAAATTTGTTTTATCAAGCCCTTGCTTGTCTTGGATTAGCACAAGCTGCACCAGTTTTGCAATCTCAGTTTCATGATGTACCTTTAGAAAAAAAATAAACCTCCTCTAAACCTTTACTTGAGAAATACACTGTGACTTGATACACTTACTCCCATATTAATAAAAATTGATATTTAATAATCTAAAACTGATTATTTTCTGTTATTTCCCTCTGGATGCAATTTCCTAAGAATACTTGTATCCCAGGTTTCTATCTGAACTATTAGCAGTTTCAAACGTTTGCATACATGTCTTTTTTATGTGTAGTGGGAATGGTGGAAGCAAAGATCCTGACAGATCAGATTCTGGAGCATAATATTGTTATTTATCATTATTAAATTATTAGGATCCAATTCTAATTTATAAAAGATCCGTGTAGAAAGGAGCATATGGACAGTGCATTGTCTTCCAGACTTCAGAGCAGAAAGAGAGTTTGATAGGGTTTGTCAGAGCATGCCAGGCTTTTAGATCAGACCTTTTGCCTGACTCTGTTTCTGTGTCTGGGTGGCATTTCTGCAAGTGAAGAGCTTGATTGTTCTTTGAAGATGCAGCTCTGCACAAGGGTGTGGCGCAGAGTATCAGTCCTTTCAGGTGCTTCAGAGAGCATTTAGTATGACTCAGTCTGTCCCCCAGCTTCTCAGTGTGCCTCGGGTGCAGCGTACTCATTGTTCATTCTGGCTACCGCAAAGATTGCTGGCATGGAAAGAGGGGAAGATGTCATCACTTTGTCTCTCTCATGCCACCATTGGGAGTGGCTGGCACCTGCAGTTGTACCAAAGAACAAGAACTTCTCTCTTGATCAGATCTTAGATGGCTTGTCCATTTAGTTTCTTTCTCACAGAAGATAATATCAATCCAGTTTGGGTTTTTTTTTCATGATAACACTGCAGAAAGAAGTTCTGGATCACAGAACAAATCCTCTTAAGAAAAAAAAATCTGTCCTCCTCATATCCACAATATTTTGTTGGTGCATGAACAACTGGGAAGCTAACTTTCAGGAACACAGAGATTACATTTCCTTAAAGATATCTAGTTTCAAAAATGTCTGGGTCGCTGATTTAACTGCTGAGACACATGGATATGCAAATTGAGAGAGTGAGTTGAAGGCGAGGAGTACTTTCCATATAAATGGATTTCTGAGATTTCTTCTCTTAGTTCTCTATTTCTCAGATTTCTATCATTTTGAAAAAAGTACAGTAGCACTGGATAGAGTCCAACCTTACTTCCCCCTTACCTTCACTGACTTTGGGTCACAGGCTCTTTAACTGAGCTGGTTGTGAATGTTCATTCAACTCTATCCTGTTTTATGTTTGGCATTGACAACTCATCAACTCAGTTCCTCACTTCTATCATCCACGAAACAGCTCTCTGATTTCTTGTGATTGCCGAGACATGGCTGAAAGATCCAAGTTCATATAAAACATGAGTAGAATATAAAATAAATTCTCTTCATATATTCATGTCTATTTTAAGGACTTGTGTTACCGTCACTATCAAACCGTGGGTAAGGAAAATGAATTAGAGCTGATCTTTGTCTACATGTATTGCTGACAGGAGCAACTGCACTAAATCAGCCCAAAAGCCAGTCTGGTGCATCCTCTCTCCAGTGGTGACCAACAACAGCTACCCAGGGAAGACAGTGAAAATGGGCCAATCATAGTGACATTGCTGCTCTCTCAACGTTCAGTAAAAGTAATCTGCAGCTCAGAGGCTTCCTCAGACAGATTTTTTTTTCTGTTTAAGAACCCTCTTGCATTTTTCTTCTATGACATTTTCCAAATTAAAATTGATTCTGCATAAATATTCAGCTTACGGTACATCCTAAAGCAAGGAGATCTGCCACTTAGCTCTATGCTGTATTATTTCCATGCACCACAGTTTACCACATTTATCAGTACCATAAAAAAACCCAAGAGTTTCCAGTCACTCCAAATTCTGGGTGCTTTCTTTAGTGGAACTTCAGTTTGCAGTGTGTTTGGGAGAACCCAAATCTGTGCTGCAGGCATGTGCTCAGTCTTTATATAGTTTAGAAAGGGTTCTCAAAGTCACTAGTCACTTCTGCAAGCCTTGGGTTGGGAACTAAATTATCCTTCTTCTCAGAGCCAAGAAAGCAGCATCTGTCCTGGTGATTAAACTCAAACTCACCTTGGCGAGGATAAAGAAATGAAAACCACTGGAGGTGCTTCCTCATGGCTGAGGTTAGAAGGCAGCATCACAGAGCCTAGGGAGAGATATCACAGCCCATCAGATCAAGCCCCATTATCAGGAATCTGAACTGGAAAGCTCTTTGCAACTTTCTGAATGTTCTGAGTTGTTTTGTTCACCTCACAGTTAAATGTACCCTTTAATAGATGTTTCTTGTTCTTTGAGTGTGTCTCTCTTGCTTATGCTCTTCCACTTTGCAGGCAACTCTCAGGGCAGCCAAATGATAACATGCTTGTTTATGCAGTGGAAAGGAAGAACTTGCATAAATGGAAAACACAATCACAATACATTTCACAGTTAAATTCAGCTGCAACCTTGAATCCAGTACTTGAAGCAAGTGCATTGATTCTTAGAGCCCTAGAAGGCAATGCTTTAAAAAAAGGAATTTATAAAAACCATTAACGTTTCTTTAATCAATAAAGATGCGATGGAGAGGGTAGGAGGGGGAAGTGTAGAAAAAGATTTTACACTCTTACCTCTAATTTCAGGGAAGGATGGTTATAAGCTGCTGCCTGAAATATAAAATTATCCCTAAGGCAGAACTTACAGAGATCATCCCTCCTACTCAAAACAGCTTCTTGGTGCCCTGTGCATTTTGCTGTTGATTTCACTTACTGGGTTTGGTAAAAAGCCAAGCTTTGGTGAGTTAGAGCTTTCTATAACTGTATCTACATTGCGTGGCACACTAGCCAGGGAAATAGCACCGGCACACTCGTTTACTCAGGGAATTCTCTCGATGACAGAAAGAAACCAAAGGCAGGGTTAGTAATGCCATCATTTATGATGTGTTGCTAGCAGGCCAGTGTCTTGTATATGTTTAGAACAACCGTGCTTGGAATTTTTAGTCAGCTTATCTTGTTATTCACATTACTGCAAAGGAAAGTCCAAGCATATTCGTTAATCAAAATAGAAAATGTCTTTTTCAGCTTTTTCTGGCACGTTTAGAGTACACTTGCAGCCCCACGAGGTGTCATGGCTAGGAATCAGGAAACTGAGCTAGAATCAGGAAACAGCCACGGAAGGTGTTCTAATTCTAAAGAATGGAAGATTCCATTCTTTCCTAGTCTAAAGAATGGAAGATTTCCATTCTAAAGAATGGAAGGTGTTGCATTCTAAAGAGAGAACTTTTTGAAGTACACTGTGGAGGTGAAGACGTAGCCTCTCAATTAAGCTTAAAAATTTTCCTAGAAACTTCCTGCTGAATTCTAATTCCATGAGGGCAGCTGCACAGGAAAGGACATTCCTTTAAAACCATGTGCCGGGTCAGACACAGTTGGTGTCAGACAGAGTTTTGGTTATAGTATCCCTCAGCCCGTGACTGTCACAGTGTTATTCTTGATTTTCACTTTATGCAGCAGAGTGGCTATTGCATTTCAGAGGCTCAGATATCTAACCAATAATTATAATAAAATGTGATACCTTGAAGACAGATTTTTTTTTTCTCATACCTTTGAAAGCCAAATTGATTTAGAATTGTTGAATCAGATTGTCGTTGTTTCAATAAAAGGAGAATTTAAAATCTTCCCTTGGTGCTCACAACGGAATGCCCAGCAGAGTATTTATAAACTAGATAGAAGCAGGGCATATCTTGCCTGTTTGCATCTTGTTACTTGGCTGTAGTTATGCATCAATATGGAGAGCAAACACAGGCTTATGCAAAGAAATAAGATAAGAACAAAGCAACACTCTGCAATTAATTTGATACTTTGATGTACAGAACACGTTACTGATAAAGCTTTAAAACTGCTTATGTTTAATATACATGAAATTTAGTGATAACTTAGATGGCAATATATGCATTGCTAGGAATAGACAAGTCTTCTTTTTAAGCAATGGAATGTGATGGTTTTTTTTCACTGCTTTTAACCATTTTTAGCTTTCTTGGCAATAAATATGAAGGTATTACAGCAGAATGCTGTAGTAGGACAAATAGCAATAGACAACTATGAAGGATATTTCATGCTTTTTATGCATAAATATGCACTCTAGTCAGGAAGCTTAATCTAAATAATCATGTTTTCCATGGTTTAATCTTCAGTTTTAATGTAACAGAGAAGTTTTTCTCTGGAGTGGGAAGAACCTTCTAGATCATACAGGTTTCAAATGGAAACTGCTTTTTGTTAATTTCTTCCTACTCTTGTCCTAGGATATGGTTCACCATATGGTCTCCATGACATCTTAAACTTATTCTTGGTTGTTTCAGTCAGAATTTCTTGTAGAAAATCTATGTGAGCATCACTGAAAGTATATTTTCTGTGAGTAAATTCAACAGATCTATCTGCCAATCAATCAGCCACACCAAAAGCTGCTGAATGACCTTTGCAATGCGTGGGGTTGGGGAAGGTTCACGTGACTTCTCACAATGAAGACTGAATTTTCTATTTTTCAACAAAAAAGTTATGAAAATGCAATGTGCTTTTTACTGAGCGTATTTGTTATCTTTCTGTACTTTCCTTTAGTCCTTACAATTTTCTAACCTTCATACACTCACACAGTGTTTTTTTCAGAAGCTCTCAAAAGAATGAAAAAAATCACCAGCAGAAAGTCCTGGTTATCCTATCTGTGAGCTAAAACTATACACCTTAATCATTATTCTAGTAGTTTCTTCCCTCTTCCTGTCTAATTGTTTTAAAAATACTTAAACTGCCTCACATTTCTTCCATACTTTCTTACTTTCATACTTACTTCCATACTTTCCATACTTTCTCTCCCGGCCCAGTTGCATCCATCAATGACATGATATCCTTTACTACTTAAAGGGTTTTTTGTTTTCAGTTGGTATCCTCATTCCAATAGGTTTGCTAGTTCAGCTTTCCTTGTTTCTGCCAGACATAATAACATGCGTTTCATGGGCTGAAGTTTTTCTCTTTTGAAAATGCAACAGAAATTAAAAAGTGAAAAGAAATGCAGAAATAAGCTGCATTGTATAAGCCTCTACCTTAAAAGAAGACCTGTGAAAGGCTACGTTGTTCCCTTCAGAGATCACCACGTGCCAGGAAATGTAGAGAACAGCAGTTTCACTTACCTGACAAATATATTCCAGCATAGGGCTATTTGAGGCAGTACAATAAAATTAGAATAATAAAACTGTTAAAAATTAAATGCACATCTATTTCTCATTTACAGTCAGCTCACCACTGGCAGATGCTAAAATCTCAAGAGAATTTCACAGATCCGCAGGACGCCTCAGCAGTGCTTAGTTTTCTGTTTGAATCTGATTTAGCTGAAAGGTACAGCTAGACAAATAGCTCCCGACTGGCTATCTGTGTGAAAAGAATCAAAGACTGAAAGTTGTCCTTATTTCTAAACCAAATTGTAAACTGTGCTCATCCAGCTCAAAATTCAGCTTTTGCAAAAACATCTTAGAGTCTCAAGGGAGACCTAATAATCTACTTAGAAGTTAAAAAACGGGTGGCTGTCAATCACTGGCATCATGCAGAGAGGGAAGAACAAAACTGCAGAAAGGGTGTTGAGTTTAAATAGGTGAGTGTTTAATTAGAGGAAAACAGTTTCATAACTTATGGAGAATCCAAATTGTGAGACAAGCTGTGAAGGGGACATTTGAAGTGTGACCTATTACTGAGGACTAAACTCAACAACTATAATTTACATATTGTTTATTTTTTGGTAGAGCCTCTGATGTTCCTGATGTGTGCAAACCTGGAACAAATACGTGAGAAGTCATGACCTCTGTTGTGGAATACTCATTCCCTTAAAAGAGAACAATTAAATTGGCCAAAAGAAGAAAGCTGCAAGATATTACAATGCAGCCAGACAAATAAATGGGGAATACTTTGGTTCTAGTCACTGTGAATAGAACCACAACACAGTGGTTCTATTCAATGAAGTATTTATTGACCGATAGGTTGTTTGTTGAGGGGAAAATAAAAACAACTATAAGTGAATGGAAACCTAAACCTGGATGAAAATTACCATTTTGGAACGATGCAAAAAGAGAATCTCACAAGCACTGTTAAAAGATTTTTTTTAAGCTGGGTTTTTTATTAGGTAAATACTCATATATTTTAGTAACAACCATAAAGCAGCTAGGAAGAGAAGTCCTTGAAGGTCCTGCCTCTCTGAAGCCATAGTCAGAGGCCACATATCAGGAATTCTGACAATCTGTTGTTCAAATCCTTCAAAACATTGGTCTGATGTAGACAGTCTGTGCTACAGATGAGTTCCTCTTTCTTGGGAGCATACCCTTGAAGACTGGAATATTGAATTTGTTGTGATAGAGTTGTCTCACTTCTCTGCTTTCAGAGTTTTCAGCATGTGTAAATAAATAATTGCATATTCGTTGCAGCAAGCCCTGGAAATCAGCTCCCCTCTAATATCCAAACTATAAAGCTTTTTTCTTAGGCCTGAAGTGATTTATCTTGCATTGAGTTAGAGTCAAAAAATCAATTAATTTTGTCCTCTAATCAAGACTAATTTATGGATTACTAAAATCAGATTTGATGCAACTCAAACATTTGCAAGATTATTCACTGGAAAAAAAACCTTCCAGCCCTAATTAAGAACCAGACTACAAGATGGCATAGTTTCCAGGCATGTGAAGGGATTTTTTTACTCAGATCTGCTTCTAAACCATACCCTTTTATTGGCTGCTAGCAAATAAACTGGTGTATGCAAGCGTGAATAGCATAAGCACCATGTAATACTAGTGGAGTTCATAAGAGTTTGCTGTAACTCCAGTGTTTCTGAGGATGTTAAATGTTTGCTCAAATACAAATGTAAGGGGGAAAACAAATAGAATTAAATATTGTGCCTGTGTACAGTATTTAAATACAAATACCATATTGTACTTGTACCTGTGGCCCTGAACAACACTGAAATTCAAAAAAAAGCAATGGCTAGTTACATCTAGGGATTAACAAATTGTCAGGTAGTTTAAAAATATTCTAATTGCCCATTCTGTTCAAAAGACTGAACTAAGCCTCAAGGTGACCTCAAGATTTACATGCTGAAGGAAACAGTTCAGTCACCAAGACCAACAAATTACCAAAATCTCATTCAAAAAGAATGACAAGAGCCGTGTTTCCTGAAGCAAACTACCCTGCAGATCCTTCACCACAGTGCCTGTCATTGCCCTAATCACATCTCCTGGCACTGCTTCTGGTAACTTAGACATAGCCCCAGTTTTGCCTTCCATCAAATCAATTCTAAACAAATCAGATGTTAGCTGCTGAGTTTTCTGGAGAGTTTGGGATTAAAGTAGTTTTCTCATTCTTTGTCAAGCTGGAAAAAAACATAGGAGTTTCTCTCCTCATAGTATTGCGTGTATTCAGATCTTGGCTGCTAGTAAGGACAAGCTGTAACTAAGTAATGACATTTTTCTGCTTGGCCTTGTGCCTGTGTAGAGCATATTTCACTGCTCAGTAGCCTGTTGAACTAGGCAAGAAGGGGAAGGGAAGGACTCATTTCCATATTATCTGCGCATGCTTGGCACATAACCCTTTGGAGCAACTGCATAATTAGAAAATAGGATGATACAAAGGGGATTATTTTTATAATCTGTAGTTCTCCTTCAAATATGTTTTGTTGTAAATAGCCACGTGAATATTAAAGCAACAACTTCTCATTCCTAAGAGGTTGCCTAGAATAAATAAGTAAAAAAAATAAGCCTTGCAAAAGATGCTAATTTGGGCCTAGGATGATAATTTATTTATAATGTATTCCTCCTCTCCCCATCAAGGCCCTCTTAGCATTATACAAAGAATTAAAAACCATATTAGAAACATCATTAAATATGGACCATAACAGACAAGCAAAATGGTAAAACTGGACCTGAGCCACGTTGTTAAATGGGGTAGGGAAGTGTTACAGGTTGCAGCTGTTTGCAGCTCTGAAAACCAGTTTTTTCAAAAAAGTCCAATTGTCCACTTTTTTTTTTAATCAAAATATCCCCATTTTTATTAGATGGCCTCTAGTTAATTCGCTGATCAAAGTGTGCATACTGTTCTGCTTCAGCTGGTTTTATTGAACTTAGAAGCTCCAGATTCAAGTGGCAGGTGCCATTATACTGCTGAGCACTTAGCTTTGCAATTTCTTCTCTTTTTTGCTTGATAGCAACAAGCAGTCATTGCTGCAAATATGATGCTGCCTCCTCTGTTTCACTCCTGATTTTTATTTCTATATTATTGGCAAAAGGTGCTGGGTGGCAAGGTGGGAAGAGATCAGTCTGGTTTTGTGCTGAGCTCCTGAAGCAGTGGCACAGTTGGCCTGTGACATCTCCTGCCAGGCATGAAGGTTCTGATTTCAAAGGGCTTTCCTCAGGGTGAATTGACAGAATAACCTGTGTCCTTCAGTCATGATTTTTTTTGTGTGCCTAGACTGCCAAATCAGAGATCTCTCCCAAGAGCCTAATAGCCATGTCAGTTCAGAGGGTAGGGATTCCCTGCTTTTTGTGGGGCAGGTGCTCACCCTCAGGGAACTGGATCAAAGCCCACCAGCTCTTCTGAACAATATCCAGTTGAGTGTGGTGCTGTTTGCAGACATTTCTGCTCCTTAGGCAGAGATGACCCTTCTTGCACCTCTGGTAGCTGAAAGGTCTCCACGAACATTTCCAGTTTGCTTCAGAAGACAGAAACTTCTCTTGGGATGGCAAGGGACAACATGCAAGTACTGATACTCAAATAAGGGTGTCACCACGCAACAGACGTACACAGACGAGTGCATCTGTTCCTTTCCTTGTGAAAACAGAACCGCAGCAAATCAGCCAAATTTGAACCAGTCTGGGCAACTTCCGTGCATGTGAAGTTCTCTGTGTATAAAATCGTAGAATCATTAAGGTTGGAAAAGACCTCTGAGATCATCGAGTCCAAACTTTATTGATTAATGTCACAATTGCAAAACATGAAAAGGTAGAAATTATTTTTGTATTTTCAAAAGAAGTCCTTTAAAGATTATCTTTTTGCTTTCAAATATTAAAGGAGACACTGTATACTTTCTGTCCTTTTCTCTGAGTAGAGAGAAGATGTTCTCTTAAGAGTCAGTTTTGATCAATCAGGTTACATCAAAATTTCATTCTCTTTCAAAGGAAAATGTTTTTACCGTCTATATTATCCAGCCTTCTTTTTCTGTATTATCACTGCTGCCACACTGCGTTTTCCTCTTTTATCATTTTTACGATGAGAGCTCCATCACAAAATCTATACCAGGCTGCAGTCAGCCTGGTTGCAGCCAGAATTAGTTGAGAATGTAGCTTATGCTGAGTTCTCAAACGTTTTCTTTTCAGAAATGTCTGTTTCACTGACTTGGAGCCTTCCTGGGGAAGGTGTTCCTTTTTTTAACCAAATTTTATATAATAAAATCCTAAAAATGCCCAACTTATGTTTTCAATTTCAAATTGGCTTTTGTTTAAAAAGTATTTTTGATTGTGTTATGACAGAAAACAGAAGAGCTGATTTGGGAATAAATTATCTGAAATGAACCCTTTTTGTATGGGGAAATTTCAAGCTTTTGTGTTGTTGCTCAGAACAAATGAAGTCTTCAAGTGACTGTTAAAAGCTCACATGGCTCAGAAATGTCCTATTTCAGTTAAGAAAGAGCAGCAAGAGATCTGTAATTTGCTTCATATTTTGGGAAATTACAATATGTGGTAGTTCAAATTAAAAAAGGTATTTGAAGATCAGGTTTGGGGTTTTCTTCCCCGTGTGGCACTGTAACAGTCAATCCAATTAAGTCATCTGTGGTGTGTTTCTTGTTACAATAAAGCAAATTAATTGATTTTTTTTCCCCTGTTCCATTTTGAAAGAAAATCAGTTTTTTCTAACATCTTATATCAGCGAGAGCTCAGGAGAGTCGCGGTGGTCTGGTAGCTCTTAATGATGCCTATTTGTTTTGCTCTAGTTTTCCAGATCAAGATATTCGCAGGGCAGCAGTCCAACAAATAGAAAATGTGTCAAATGATGAACTGTTAGAATACCTCCCACAGCTGGTTCAGGTAAGGAGGAAATTGATAGCCAGGGAAGTCTTCTGTCCAGATCAATAACTTCATTAAATACTTTTGATGCTTTCGGGTTGGTTAATACATTGTAAGAGGAACAAATAAGTCTGGTCAACCGGTGCAATGACTGGATTAAAAACAGGGCTGAGGGAGAGACTGTGTCCAGCTTAGGAGAATGGAATTGTTTTGGCATGCTGATTGAGCTTTCATACATAGCATATGAAGGTATTTTCAAGTAACAAAGAAAAGTAAAAAGCTCATCTGAGCAAGAGAAATTCTTCTTAGATGACAAGGCTTCATTGCAATCGAGGAAGGAAATGCTGTTGCCACAAATCACTGTTTTATTAACACCACATATACTGAGAAAACCACTGTCAGCACAGAGGAAAGTGGACATTTGGGTGTGGAATTGTCTCTTTAGAGATGTACATTGCATTTCACTGGAAATTAATGTTTTGCAAGTTATTGCATCACTGCTTCCAAAGCATTTGGTGTTTGAATAGGTCCTGTGTTGGAGTTGAGCAGGAACTTTTGAAAGCTTTATCCCCTTACTTCCTAACACTGTGCATATGGATGACTCACTATCCACATTGCAGAGTTTCTCAGGGTTTCTTTCTGTGTTTGTGATATATGCTTATCTAGACAGATATCTCTGTATGCATTTATGAATATATTCATGTAACCCACTACTGTGAGGCGGTGGAACCTTCACAGCTTTACAGCATTCACAAACTGCTGTGACCTTTCGCCTTCCACAGCTCCTGTTCCAAAACAAGTTTATTTTCCAAACGAGATAATCAGATGAAAAATTAAATATAGCATTGATAGCTTTAAGTGGGGGAAGATGAGCTGCATGTTTACATGCATGTTAACACAGAATCAGGATGGTATCTGTCTGTCTTACAGGTGGTGGCAGACCCTTGTGAGCTGAAGTTTCTCTGCTCGATGCATTGTCAGATGTGTCTGATTATTTTGTTCAAACTAAGCACTGGGTCCTTTCTGATTAGTTTTGTTAGAAAGGAAAGACACCAAAGCCAGCATAACATTTATTTTTATTAACAATTTTTCTATTAAGGTGCTCAAGTTTGAGTGGAGACTTGAAAGCCCTCTAGTGAAACTCCTGCTGAGTCGTTCTCTCCAGAGCATCCAAGTAGCCCATCAGCTTTACTGGTAAGATCATATGCCATTGCTACCATAGTCATTGTCTGTCACAGTGAAATTTATCCATGATTCTGTTGGTGATAAACTCTCTTTTTGGTTGAAAATCAACACAAAAACTAAGTTTTGCTCCTTCCCTTTCAGCATTGGCTATGGGTAATTGTATAAAAGACCCACTCATCTCTGCCTTGATCCTGCCCCGGGCAGGAGGAAGAGGGGAAAGTTCTGCTCCCTTAATTAAGAAACCATTTGGTTTTTCAGCATTGTTTTGGTTTGAGCCAAGAATAGTCTTCTCCAAAATTTACAGACGTTGGTTTATTTTCAAAGGAGGCTGCTTTTGTGATTTCCCTGACCTCTCTTGAAATTGTCAGAATGTGCCAAAATGTGCGTCTTACCCATTTTTATATCAGTCTGACTTGCTATGGTAGAGTTTCCAGCAGTTTTTTTCATGATTATGGAGGTGTACCAGGCCTGGCAGAAACTGCCATTCACCACCTACTTCTGCAAATATAAGGGGTCATCTTACTGTATTACTGCATGATTATTCTGCTGGCTGTGCTGTTACCTCAAGGCTCTCTGAGAAAGAATGTGGCTTTCTGATGTCTCAACATCTGCCCTGTGAGCTGAGAATCAAACTGATGTGTTTTCTTTTTTTTCCCCGTCCTTAGTAATGATGGAAGAACTGAGCTTTCATTTACATTTCAATTGGTCCAAATCCCTTAAACCAAAGCTTTTTCCTTCTTTCCATGCAAAGGAAAGAAAACAATTTAAAATGTAGTCATTTGGTTGATGTAGTGTGCGGCTGGGAAGAGCATAAATAATACTTTCATACCTGCATGGTCTCTGGAAGTCTTAGTGGGAATAAAACAGAATTATTAATGTGTTTGTTTTACTGAAATGAGTAGGATAATGTGCTTAATGAGCATATCTTTCAAATAAAGAGGAGCCACATTTAGCGAGACATTTTTCCACAGTGCCTGAAATACACGTGAGACAATTTCTACTAACACTAAACTTAGTCATACTGAATATAAAATGTCCAGTCTGGAGTTCTTAAATATGCTCTAAGAGTTAGAAGTTTTCCTGTACTATTAGAAATAATATCTAGGGTTCAAGGGACAGGTGAACATCATTACTTTGCCTGTGTTTTCTTTAACTCCTCTCTTCCTCTCAGAAGAAAAATTACTATCTGCAGTCTTCTTCCTCTTCACTTTGCAGTGCAAATCCCTATTTTCCCCCAAATTTTGCTCAAGCTGTCTAATATTATAATCTTGGGTAATACAGAGCAGGTATTCCATCCTGAATAATATATATTGTTATCTGGCACAGTGAAATTTAAAGTGGCAAAAGAATTTTATTTTATGTATAGCTTAATGTATAGGGTAACTACATCCACATTAGGTGGATTATTTTTCAAGGTTCACCGTATTCTCTGGCTTTCATGCTGGGTACCTCTTTTATTTGTTTGATTCAAATGTTTCAATCTAAACTGAGAACATAAATGTGCCAAATGTCTCTTAAAATTTTGCTGCTCGTGTTCACCATATACACTTAGGGGCTTTTTTGGTTACTCTGCCCCACCATGTTCTTCTGTAGTAAACTGTTTTCTACATAACATTCCAATTTATGTAATTACTCATATTCCTCTTCCTGTATTTTAAAAGGCAGTTTCCCAAGCCATACATTCTACTTAAAAATTTTACCAGTAATTTCGTGGCTTGTATTAATAAAGTCTTAAATAATTAATAAAAGTTTTCCTTCACAAATTGAATTTCGGTCATCATAAAAGTAAGGGAAAACAGAGGTTTTCTTCCACTTATTTCTAAAAAGACTTTTAAAAGAAGTTCAGTGATTTTAATAATGTGGGGAGCACGTGTGCATGTACACTCACATAACTTCTTTCAAGAAATGTGATTGGGTTACATTTTATTCTCAAGTGTCATGTTCTGTTTCATTACCAAATTAGCTATCAAGAAGCAAAGACTGGTAAAAAAAACTTTAGTAACAAGTTCATATTTAATTTTAATTGTAATGAATGACATTACCATTCTACTGTTAAATAATACAACAATGTGCACACTGTACCTGCCCAAAATAAAATTTGGAAAAGAAGGCTAATGCGATATAGAAAACTGGTGAAGTTGTTTCAGAAACACAGGGGAAAATTCAACTGATTTGAACTTCCATGTTTTACAATACTATTGTAAATCTAGAAATTAATTACTAGAAATTATGGTGACTGTCAACACTAACTTATTTTAATGACAAATACTATTTATAATAAGATGTCAGTTATTTCAAATTGACTCAATTTCCCTACAGGTCAGAGATAAACAGCTACCCAACAATGGTGTACCATCTCATCGCCTTTTAATATTAATGTAGGGTAGTAAATTTTTAATTTCTTTTCATCAAACAGTGTGAAGTTTGTCTGAAGATTTTATTTAAAAATTATGGGGCAGTAACTGGCAAAGGTGGATAGAACAGCGAGAACATTCTTGGGACATATCTTTGGCTGTTGTAAATCGGAATAGTTTCAGTCTGTTCTTTGCTTGTATCCGTTGCAGATTTTTTTTCCATTAATTCTGCTATTGAGAATGAGAAGGATTTTACACCCTGTTTGAATATTTGGGTTTTGTCTTATCATTTGTGTCTTTTCCCTTCTTTAAATTCTTGAGGAATCTGGGCCATCTGCATCCATCAGTGTTTTTGCTCCTCCTTGGTCCTTCTGAATGCCCTTCCCTTCCCAAGTAGACTAAAATTTGCCCATACATACTGTGCCAGCACAGGACTCGTGTACCACTGAAATCCCATTTTAGTCTTATTTCAGGACTTCCTAATGTCCATGAGACATGGAGAATTATCCCACTACATTCTCACTGTTGCTAGTCCCACCAGAGCTCCTGGGAGGCGAGAAGGCTGGAGCAAGTTTCCCCATTCCCTGGAGCTATGGTGACAAGTTATCAAACTGGTTTTAGTGAAGCACAAAACTTCCTTGAGGGGAAGGAAACCTGCTGAGCCCTTTTGGGCCCTTCTGCTTGCTGAAAGCCTCTGTTTATCTCCTTGCTACTTGATGTTTCGCACACAGGTGGGTTTTTGTCATCTTTTGTGCTGGAGTTTTTAATCCACCTGGCGTCCTGCCAGTCGGTTTCCCTCTTGCTTGAGTGTTTTTGGCTTTTAGCTGCTGTCACAGGTGGCAGCTGCAGCGTGGAATCGGAACAGCTGGCTGGGGCAGCAGGTGGCCAGGAGAATGCTTCACAGATGGTTGCCTTCCACAGGAGGATTGGATAACGGCGAAAAATACAGTGTCCTCCAGGATCTGTGGCAGCTGCTTGAAGGTGGTGCTGAGGAACAGGCTCCATCATCATGGAAGAGTGGGAGTGTTTGCAAATTTTGCCGNACAGGCTCCATCATCATGGAAGAGCTTGCAAATTTTGCCAGAGCATGAGAATCTGGTTTGCTTAGCTCAAGAAAAGGTCAGGTGCAAACCTTGCTGAAGACAAAATGTCTTTTCCTAGATTGTCTTCGAAGTCACTAAAAATTTGTAGAACTTTCCCAGGGTGTTTTTTTGCATTTCTAAACTACGCATTGACTGATAAGAGAAAAGGGAGTAGTCTTCTATCTTTTCCAAGTCCACATTTTATAGGAATGTGAGCTTAAAAAGGAACTTGGTGGAATCCAGCACACTGGAAACAATGTGAATGAGACTACTGATTTCATGGCTAGAACATAATATTTTGTTTCTTTTTCTATATATATAGAAAAAGAACTATAGGAAGGAAAAAGAACATAAGCAATGTATAAAAATTTAAAAAGACCCTAGTTACATTGTCTGCTATTGGGAGGTTTGTACCTCAAAACCTTCTTCTCCAAAATCATTGCCACTGTTTCATTCAGCACTCCAGCGTTGGAACAATTGCTTCATATTTTCTGAAAGGAAATATATTTTTAACTGCTAAAACTTGTCTATGTTAACCATAATATACATAAAGGGTTCAAAAGAAGGAATAAATCAAGCAGATACTCATTCGTCCAACACTCTTAATTATGTGAACATTAAACAGATGACCATCCTCCAGATCTTTTTCTTCCTGCATTATCATATCTTCGCTGACAGTCAGAAGTTATCAAGTCTGCTAATTATTAAATGAACTTCCTGAATAGCTGTGCAGAGCAGGCTGAAAACCCTAGCCCATTAAAATGACATGAATGTAAATACAAGAGATGCCTGTTCTTGTTTTCGTGTTAATTTGGTCCTTCTTGCTGAGCAGAATCAAAAACCATTTAATCATATGTGTAACTTTAAACCTGTAAAGGAATAGCCAGTGCAAGTATATCTTTGATTTGACTGAGTGGTAATTGTGAATTTCACTGGAATTCGGAGTACTTGATGTGTTCGTTATGTCTTGCACTGCAGACAACCTCAACCACAGATCACACCTTGGGATTTTAGTTATGAAAACATAGTTCTTGTTTATATAATGTCAATAATTTGGAGACTTTTGTTTCTTTAGTTACTTATGGGTATGGTAAATAATACCATTAGAGCATTATTTTTGTGAGGTAATGATTCAGCCAACTTCTGTGCTAAGTGTTTCATTATTAGCTATGTGGGCCTTGGGTTATTGCCTTGTAAAACAGACAAATAATTATTTTGTTTCCTAATTTAAAGACTTTCCATTTTCTTGGACTCCAGTTTTAGAAAAAGATTATGTCAAATGCAACAGAGATTGTTGTGAAGAAGTAACAACTGTTGGGTTTGATCTTTAGTAGTTACAGACTGAGTGAGAAAATGGTATATCTAAATCAACAAAACCTTATCTTACATTTAATTAAACACATTTTAGATGTTAAGAAAAAAACTTGTTATTTTAGAGTCACTTTTTGCTACCTCTAAAGACAGAGGACTGAACTGGCTTTGACCTCAGCTGGAATTGATAGGACTAGAGGGCTGTGGGGCAAGACCACATTTTCAAAATTCTAACAAAAAAGGAAAATTCCAAAGAATTAAAAAATCAGATTGGGAACACGACTGAGAAAGGTTAACAAAGAACCTAAGTATGGCATTTTAATATTTAATATATAAAAAGGGAGTTGGTTTTCCCACACTGTTAAAAATTACAGCTTTTTAAAAAAGAAATCTGCTTAAAAATTAATAAAGCAATCAAAGCTATGCCTTTTTGTAATTTAATGAATACGAGAGAATTTGGTAAGTCACTGACAAAGGACGTTAATAACATAGTTGTGCATGTGTCTGTTTTAAATTATTTTAATGATTCTTAGTAGAGTGAATGTGTTCCTGGATGTCTAGAAATCTAGGAATTCTGGGTGTTTTTCCAAATCCTCTGCAAGCGTGAAAGGGAAGAGTTGAGGTACCCTGGCGGCTACATATCAATGTGAGCATGGAGTGAAGCATCATTAATTTTATTGGTGCAGGCAAATATTCAGCTGCACTAAATAAGTTACTGAACATAGAGATAACTCTGTGTGTGTCCCACCTTTGGAACAGAGGAAATTCCATGCCAAAAGTCATATTCAAGGAGAATTAATGTTGTCAAGTGAAGCATAAGTCTGTAAAAGCCAGTTATTAGTGCATGTTACTGTGATGAAAAAACACACCACTGTGCATGTGCACAAGTGAACCTACTTAGAACTGCAAAGATAAACTAGAAAAGGTGACAGAGTTCTGAAAAGCTTTAATTCTTGTAGCTGCTTCATGATTTATAAGGTAGCACTAAGGAAAAAGTTTTTCAGTACATTGTTTTTCCAAACGTGGTTTGTCTAAGTTATTTTGCATTTGGCTCCTTTTAGAGTTAAAAATTCTGGAGGTGACAAATCTGATTTTTCAACTATGCCAGAAATCTCCCTACAAGCTTCGAGTTACACCTGTCCTAACCCCTCCAGTAATGTAGCTGAGTACGAAAGATGGGTTTGCCCTTCGGATCTGCTCTGCAGGAAGGAGTGCATGGAGCTCTGTGGTGGCCTCTGTGCTGGTTTGGACACAGATCCAGGAGGAAACAACCCGAGAGGGGCGTCTCTCTCTCTCTCTCTCCTGCCTGCCAGGCAAGCAGGCCCCGGCAGCTCCTTCCCCACGGGTTCGGGAAAATAATTTCTCCAGTGAAAGTGAAAAAAACTATTTATTTAACAAACAGAGTCCCCCCCTGTCACTGGCAAAAAGAGAAATATTGAAACCCCCTCCCCTGTCCCCTAAAAGAGGACTATGGATTTTAGAGTTCTTTCTGTGGGTAAAACCTGCAGTCCTGAGCTGGGCCGGGCTGGGCCAGGCAGGGTCCGACGATCCCCCTTGGAGGGTCCCGCTGAGCAGGTCCAGAGATGGGAGATGGTCTGGTATGAAAAGCAAGCCAAAAACAGTCCAAAAAGGAACAGAAGCCGCTGAGGCAGATCACAGTCCCTTCTCCGCTGAAAGCCGAAGAGACTAGAGAGCAAAAGTCCTCTAACCAACCAAATGTTGTCAGAATCGGGAGAGAAAAGAATGCAAAACATTCTCGATGCAAGGTCAAGCTGGCCGCTTTGAAGAGTTCTCTCGGCTTCTCTCTCCCCCCTTTGCAATTTAAAGGTACACTAGAAATCAAGCAGGCAATGGGGAATACAGGATGGTCATAGAATGACCCCAAGACACCTCTTAGGGTGTCTCAGATGCTGGGATGGGATGGGCTGCAGTGACTCCCCTGTGCAGCTGAGCAGCTCTGAGGAAGCAGAGAGGGCACTGCCAAGGAAGGGATTCAGAGCAGGGTTCTGTGCACGTGTCACACGCAGCTTTCACCTGTGCCCTTCTCCCCTTTTTCCCATTAAAAATGTTTTATTGTTGCTTCTTTTAAAAGCAAAACAGGGAGCCAAAATCTTTCCCAACGGATACCTCACATAATCTTTGCTTGTCCCAGAGGTACATTTGGGAATGTAAACCAGAGTAGTAATAGGTCAGGAAAATCTTTGAGAAAACGTTCATCTAGCTCTGTCGGTTCACATGGATAATTTTCGGTCATGAATTTGAAGGATGTGGAATTATTTTGATTTTTTTATACTGTGAAAAGCTACTGGAAAAAGATGCCTGAATTTAATCCTAGAAGTAGTTTCTTTACACGTAAATTTTCTTTAGGCTAGGAAAATATTGAGTGGCCAGCTTCAATGATCTGAAATGTCCAAATCATAAATAACAGCAGCTGCAATTTAAGGATGATGCAAATTTCCCAAACCAGGTTGTAGTGGTTTTGGAGAGATGAAGCCTCAGCTGGAAAGCGAACAGCATGGAGGGAATCTGCTGTGATTCTCAGCTGAGCAGCTGCTGTGTTTCACCGGTGAAATGCTGCCTCTGCAGCCCAGAGCAATCCTGCAGTGGAGAGGGGTCCTCCAGTGGGCTGCGTCTGAGCTGCAGCGTGGTGCAGCTGCTGATTCCGAATGCTCAGGTGAAATGCTGGGAGGGAGAGGATGCCTCACTGCAAATTTTTCAGATGTAGTATCTAAAAAAAATTTTATTTTAGCTGCATTTCATGATTTCACTTTCAGGTTTTAAGTTTTGTGAATATTTGGAAAAAAAAGAAAAATTTATTTCCTTTGAATGGAACTTTTGTTCTGCTAGAAAGGGCAATTATTGTACTCCAAATGAGTCTGCAGATGTTTCAAAATTGCATCACATTATGTAAAACATTTTATAAGTCTTGCTCTAAGTTTCTTCCTCTTTCCAACTTAGCAAGCCTTTGTGTTTTAACTGTAGTTATTTGAAGCAATTTTTGATAAAATTTGTCTTGAACTACCCCAGAGAGTTGTTTTCAATCCATTTTTCTTGGAACACAAAGTTTTTGCCTCATTACTTGAATAAATGCAGTTCAGGTCCTGATTTCCTTGGACTGATATGTTTGGAGTACTCATTTATAGTTAGACCGTTGATCACAGCCTGGTCTGACAGGCTGGAGTTTTGTAAATCTTTCCTATTTCTGAACACTATCAGTGAGAACTTGAAGGAAAAGTATGAATAAACAGAAAGAGGCCTCAAGTGGATACAGGACATCCAGTGTAATGAGTTATTGGTCAGCTTACTGTTGCTGTCAGCTTTGTGTTTTCTGTGGTTCATATTTCTAGGTTTAGTCATCACTCTCCACCAGGATGAAAACTGAGTCTTGGACCTTTGCCTAAATAACTGAAACATTAGAAAAAATAGAATCATGTATTAGACATTGTTGAATGTGTTCTATCAGTGCATGATTTAGCAGAAAATTACTTGGTAATTTTTCTTCAATTTTGGGTAATTTTTATTAGAAAAGAATTCTCTAATGTAAGCCCAAATATAATTATTAACACATTTTTAAATAAATAAATAAATAAACTAGAATAAAAGGCAGTATTTCTAGGCAGGAGAGAAGAAGGATTGATAAAAGGTCCTGTCAGGAAAACAGTGCAAAATTACTATAATTCAGTATTTTTAGGTGTTTGCAGATGATGATTATTTCAGGACTAAACTCATAAAGCCCTTGCTGTTTGAAAATATTTCCCTAAATATTAATTGCTTTCAGAGTGCTCACCCATACTCAACGGTACATTAGTCTGTAATCAGAATGATGTCATTTGGGTGGCGACCAAATTAAAAATCATTTGAGAGAGGAAAGAAAGAGCTGTCAGATGAGCTGTCTTTGTGTGGCTCTTTTGCTTGAACAACATTGCTGTGATGTTGTAATAACCTCCTCTTAAGCAAAAGACTTATTCAAGGGACCCTTGTCTCCCATTGTCTCCTTCAGTGTCTTCTTGGCAAAGAGCTCACTTGGTTGGAAATTATGTGTGTTGGACCCCTGAATTAAACAACAGAAAGTGACGAGTGAATCTCAAAGAATTAATATTCCTTCCAAATCTAAAGCCTGTGAAATTCTACCCAACGGGTCATACAAGCCATAGGCATCTCTGCCAAATGGCACACAGCTGACTTGTCCTTTAGCTTCCTCTGTGGTGTCTGTCAAATACACAGGATACTGTTTGGTAAAGTTCAGCACATTATTTGTTTGTTTCAGAAAGAAAATCAGGCTACAAGAATTGAATGTTGTCTCTGAAAGGCCTTTATTCCCAGGTAAAGGCATTCAGGGATATGTTATCACAATACTCTATCAATGGTGGGTGGCTGACAGAGTAATGTGAAGTAGCAAGGAATGTTTCACTGACTTGTTTTTTAAACGTTCATCAAAATCAAAGCTTTGCACAGAAACATGGAGCTTAGGTGGAAACATTCAGATGGCATGTCAAAACATCCTAATTCTTCTGCTTGTCACTGGAGATGGGAAAGCAGAGACTTATGGCTGAGGTAACACATTGAGCTGTTTTGAATTATTTTCCTTTCCCTCTCCATTGTTGCAAATCATCCCAGCCATTCTAAAGCAAGTCGCCATCATGCTTCCAACTCAACGTAGAGGAGATGCAATGAATATTTTAAGACAATCCCTGATGGAAAGTTTGTTATTTCAGGTACATCTCTCTCTCGGTGTTCATGCGAGTTGCTCAATCCTACATCATTAACAGGTTGTCTTATTTCTTAGCTTGAAAACACACCGCCTTCTAGGCATAGTAATTTTTGAAATACCATTGGTATCTCGCCTCTGCAGTGTGTTGCCTGGCTGCTGTTCACTGCTGGCTGTTACTTGAGGGAAAACCTTATGTTAGGGAAAAATTTTTAAAAAGAAGTTTAAAAAAAGTGTTATGAAGTGGAGCATGGGTTTCAAGTGGGATAAACTGCTGGCAGCATATATATGGGAAATTATTTGTTTGTAAATTTGATCAAAGTCTGTTCTGGAGTAGCTATTGTTTTTCATTTGTCTGTCTTTCAAAGAGCTAGTACAAATTACCTCCACTGAAAATTTTAAATGGTGAATACAAATTTGTTCATATTCATTCTTTTTTTCTACTCAGGATTTTTTTTCTAGTTCAGGATTTAGTGGGCAGTAGAAAAATAACGTGCTGGCTGAGTGCTTGCTGGCTCAAAAGTGGTCACAAGCTGTGCAAGCAAAGCACAGTGGAGCAGCTCTAGAGTGGTGCAGGTTCTGTTGTGTGAATAAACAGATGTGGAAATATCTTTTGTCAAAGCCAATATCTTTTGTCAGTATTAGAGGTAGTATAGGTATTATAATAATGAAATAGTAACAAAAAATATGAAGTGTTTACTTGAATAGAGAAACAGTGGCACATACACAGGTGGATGATCCTTTCAAGTCAACACCCTCCCTCTTTCACAAAATGAGATTTCCTTTCTTATCTAATAAGTGATTTGTAGAGTTGAAATCCTTAAGCATGAAGGGTGACTTTTAAGTATTTCAGTGTAAACAGCAAAGCCACCTTCAACATATCTCTCAACAAAATCCTGTTTTATGGTTCTTATACTTGATTTTTCTAGCTTGTGTAGCAAGGCTTATATCCAACTAGATTAAAAAAATATTTTTTTCCCTTACATAAGTGCTTGGTTTTCATGTTCAGCCTCCCCCAGCAATTGTTCACAGTCTGTCATTCAGTGAAATTAAAATAACTGTTCCCCCAAGGCCTCCTTCCACTTCATTCCCAAGATTCTTCTAGATTCACTTGAGAGTGGGTAGAGGATGTAATGTGCAAAGTAGCATGATTCTGGCAGTGGAAAGGGTTGAAACTGGGAATTCCCTCCACCTGGCTCTGCAAACACTTCTGTCTATTCTGCTTCGAGATTTCAAATCTTCTCCCAGAAACAGAAGTCTGAGCAGTGTTCACTGGCTTGGGAAAGGAGGTAATTGCCACAATGTTCCCAGTGTTTGCACAGAAGTGTGGATCTGATTGAAGTGATACTAAAGAGACTTTAGGCAGGCAAAGGAGCAAAGAGTGATCACTGAGGGAATAAAGGATAGCAAGCGAAATATTTTTATAGGAGGAAGGATGCAGAAAAGCAAGAGGAGAGCAGATATAAGTTGTACTGTAAGTAATAAAGCTCTGCTGTGTTCTAATAATACTTTTTACCAGCAGTTAACTTTAGATTCAGGTGACTTCCCAAGAGAACTGGGAGATCTAGAACGAGTTCCATAAAAAAGCATTATTCCCAAGTATAACCTGTGCCGCTTCTCTACACTTCCTAGATAGTGTAATTGTGATTCCTACATTCTGTATGTTCCCCTGAAGACCCTTGTGCCTAGAAATGTAACCTCTCTGTGCTTCTGTGTCAGTCTAAGTTACAGATTCTAGAAAACACACAGACATCAACTCTCCTTTTGGAAAAGCCCCTGGTGCTTGATCGCTTCCACAAATCCTGATGCCGACTGAACTGTCCCCCTTTGCCTGACATAACTTCTCTGAGAACCTGAAGGACTGGGGGCCAAAGAGTGGTAAATAGTCAGCTGTTCATTCACAGAATGGAGCCCTCACATTTTGTGCACTGCAAACACACAAGAGGATTTTGTCCAGGCAGTTCCATAGGCAAAACCCCAATCTCTTCTATTTTATGCACAAGGGTAGTTCTGACAGACATGGTTTAGACAGTGTAAACAGTAATGTGGAGTCTTTGTTCCTACCCTAAAATTAATCTGTATCACAGGAATTTTGGAATATTTGCTCTTCCTGTGACAGCTGGGCCCTGGCTTGAAGCGCCTGCCAGAAATTGCGCTCCAGTTTCAGTGCTGTTGATGGGACTGAGGACAGACCAGAGTGACACTCACAGCTTAGAAAAGCAGCTCCTGGCACACTTATTCATGTTCCTGGCCAAATGACAGGCCTGCCTGTCACTGGGTCATGTCTTTTGAAACTCCTCTTGTTCTGGGGACCCATCATCATACGGTCAAGTTGCACCGCTGTTCGTTCCACTGTCCCAGGAACTCTCCCGCCCTACTGCCGAGGGCAGTGATGCCTTGGGATTTTAGCTTTTATATTTTCATCCTGCAATTCTTTAGTGTGTAACTCTGAGCTCCATGTAGAGTGTTAGCTACTGCTTTTCCCATTTTGGTCAGACACAACAATTCCTCTCCAGGCCTGAGAATCAAGGACACCTCACCGTCTCAGGCCCCGAGAAATGGAAACAAAAGTGAGTTGGGGGGAGCAAACTGAGAGAATGGGACTGCACTGCCTGAAGCTATAATTAGACAATTAACATCTGATATGCAAATGGACAAAACTTATATCTGTCCCAAAAACATGTGAGTGTCATCCATCTTGGGTGTAGTCTCTGCGAGACTCCTGCACTGCCCAAGGTGCACCCTGTGAAGGCCTTTCCATAAATCCCTGCCCTTTATCCTTTCCCTCTGTCCAGCCTCTGTTCCAGGTCAGCCTCTACAAGGCATCAGCAGGCCCTCTGAACAACCTGATCTGATATCAGAGCTAGCTCTGATTAGAACAGGGCCACACCAGGGGACCTTCAGGGGTCCCTCCTGACCTCAGTTACCTGTTCCTGTACATTGTAAATGACTCCTGTAGCTGTCTTTGCTTCTTTACTGATTCTCTTTCCACAGTCCTTCAATTCTTGAGCCACCAGGAGAGTCCTTAGGTAAGGGCTTGCAGAAAGGGTGCTCTTACCTTTGGAAGGACTGAAAATGTTACGAGTGTTTTCCAAATAACCAGTTTTGGAGTAGGTGCCATCTCTTGGATGGAGACTTTCACCAATAACTTTCTGTAGTTCTCCACACAGGTCATGTCCAGCTGAACATGAACATGAACATGAACATGGTCATGGTGAAACCCATGGGAGAGGGATTTTTTATGTTATAATAAGAGCAAATGGCACAGAAGTAGGTATGTGCTCTTTCTTCTGTAGCATCTGAAGAAACCAAGCTGAAGAAACCCAAAATTATTTAGTAGGAAAAAAAGTTAGCGAGAGGGGCTGAGTTCAACACTGCTTAAATGAAGAGTTTTTTCTTTTGTTCATTTGCTTCAATCAGTCCTTTTACAAATCTATAATGGAAAATATGAAGAAAAATTGTTAAAATAAATACCTTTAAGAGAAATTACCCGATTATTCCAGTCTGCCCACATCACCAGTCACATGCTTGCATATAAAGATTCTACAGCTAGGCAGAAAACATAAAATTCAATGATGATATTATTTGAAAAATAGGTTTATAAAAAGCCATAAGTTATAGGTGACAGCAAATGCTCTTTAGAATAAGAAACCAGTAGTTTTCAATTAATGTTAAATGAGAAATTATGTTATGTCAGCTGATATTAAATCAGTATAAATGTCGAGATTAGTACAAAATTATCTGATGTCTGGAAAAAAAATTTAATTTACTGAATTGATATTAATCAGGCTCATTAGCTTTAGTGTGGCAGCTGCCATCTTGGCTAATGAAGAAGGGACTGAACAGGGATTTCCACAGTCAAATTCATTGGCTTGGATTAACTGAAAGAACAGTCCCTCATCATGAGTATTGTAATGCATTATACATTTTTAACTGAAGGAAGACCTTGTTTGTACATCAGCAAGGGAAGCGGGGTTCTGTCTGGGAAAAAAGGCTCTGCCATTTGCAATAAGTATCCTGTGAGCAGTGGGCATGGAGAAGGTCAAACAGTAAACAAGATTTTGACGTTTCTGTAGCATTTCCTTTGTTGAGTCTGGTATTAAAAGTCAGTATTTATTCTTCTACTTAACCTGCTCCACAATGTCATTCATTGAGTGTGCTGATTTCTATCAGGAGAAGCAGCTTAATTTAATTAAACTTTTCTAATAGGCACCAACTTCTGAGTGACACACACAGCCCTCAGATCTCATGTATGTGCTTTTGTGGACAGGGCAGTTTGTCAAAGTAGTTTGAAGCAGCCACGGTGGCAAATATCCCTGACCTGTCAGTGCTTTGTTGTGTGGGTCACTCAGAAGGACATTGCTTGGTCACGGGATGAAAATGGAGCCTCGTTCAAAGGATGCCCCATTTTAAATCTTTTTTGCGTAAATTCAAAGCTGACACGTTCTGTCTTCAGCTGTCGCCTAGCTTTGTTATTAGGAGTTTTTAAACCAGCAATTTAAAGGTGATTTAAACAATCATTTGCCTGGCTCACCCATGGCTACCACTCCATGAGTATTGCTGGTAGAAAAAACCATGGCACTTACCCATATTCATTTTTGGCAAGCGCGGATTTTTGGTTCGTCAGCAGAGCACACATCTTTGAAATAATGTGGCTGATTCAGGAGTATTCACAGAGCACAGAGGGAGAGGAGAGGAGAGGAGGGGAGGGGGGGGGAGGGGGGGAGGAGGGGGGGAGGGGGGGAGGAGGGGGGGAGGGGGGGAGGAGGGGGGGAGGGGGGGAGGAGGGGGGGAGGGGGGGAGGAGGGGGGGAGGGGGGGAGGAGGGGGGGAGGGGGGGAGGAGGGGGGGAGGGGGGGAGGAGGGGGGGAGGGGGGGAGGAGGGGGGGAGGGGGGGAGGAGGGGGGGAGGGGGGGAGGAGGGGGGGAGGGGGGGAGGAGGGGGGGAGGGGGGGAGGAGGGGGGGAGGGGGGGAGGAGGGGGGGAGGGGGGGAGGAGGGGGGGAGGGGGGGAGGAGGGGGGGAGGGGGGGAGGAGGGGGGGAGGGGGGGAGGAGGGGGGGAGGGGGGGAGGAGGGGGGGAGGGGGGGAGGAGGGGGGGAGGGGGGGAGGAGGGGGGGAGGGGGGGGGAGACGAGAGGAGAGGAGAGGAGTTCTGCATCTGAATCCTCCATCCAGCTACAGCCTCACATGGACTGAGCACAAGGACAGCACTCTGAGGGCAAGAAAGATGCCGACAGCAAAGCCAGGGAGCTTCACAATCCCAGGAGCATTCTGTGTCAGATGGCTGATCTATATTTATTCTGCCAATGCAGTGACTGCCCCTGGAGAGCTTGCTCCACTCTTTACCTGACTCAGGACATATGGAAATATGACATCTGCTTGCTGCAATACGACTTCCACAAATGTGATTGTGAATCTTGGAACCAGACCTGGACTTTTTATCACAACAACTGAATCTTAATTCTGTTTTCTTATGAGCAAATAAATGCCTGGGGCTGTTATTTTCTCCTATATGATTGAAAGATGCTGGCTAGATGGGTTCCCACATGGGAAAGAGGTTGCAATATTATTAAAACATCCTATTTGCCATGGCATTTACCTCTGGCATAAGAGCAGCTTAGAAACAAACAGAGCATTCTGTGGAAAGCCTAGGAGAAATAATTCTCTCCACTTTTGAAAAGCAAAACAGAAGCATAGAGAAAATAATTTTGCCAAGGTTACCTATCAAGTAAAATTCAGGATGGATTTTCATTCTTATATCTGCCTTAAATTCCTCTGACATGAAAATCTATGGATTTTAACCACAAGGTTAAAATTCAGTTTGATCTGAAGAGAGTGATCTAAAATTTCCTTGGTAAAAGCTTAAGCAACACCTTCTTGGTTAGGGGTTCATTAAAAGGGATTTTACTTTATTCAAATGTTTATTCAGATCTGGTCCCACAGCTGAACATGTCTCAGCAGAGCTGAGATGGACTTTTAAACCTAGATGAAACTCTGTGTCTAGTCCCAGCAATAAAAGAGCAACAAGGTGCCTGAAGTGAGAGATTAATTTCAGCAAGCCTCTGCAAACCAAGCCAACCCAATTTCATGTAGATCTCTGCCTCATTTTCCTACTGTGCCTGCCCTCCAGCTCTTCTGTTTTCCATGGTAACTACGCCAGCTGTCGACTAGGAAAATACCCTTGGGCCATCTAAAAAAGAAAGGTTTTCTCTTACTAATATCTTACAGCAAGCTTTCCCTGGTACATGGGCTTAACTTCAAATTCTCACTTCTCTATTTACAAAGCCAATATTTGGTGCCAATAAAGCAGTGAAACGGAAGGAAAATCAGAACCAGACTAATATTTAAAAAGGAGAAATCTAAAGTTATTTCCATCTCTGCTCTGCTCTCCTGCCTTTGCAAGTGATACTATTGCTATGTATAATGTGGAGCAAAAAATTAATAGAGGCCAAGAAAAGAGGACAAAAAATAAAACCAGAGAGGAAGAAATAAAAAAGGCCTAGAAAAGTCATGAAGATAGAAATATTCTTCTTTACCATGTAAATGCTTGATCTTCGTTCCTGCCACCATCTTTCATGGTTTCCTCTGTTTTAATTAAATTAAAACGTGGTACCTGTCATCTTATTGAAGAAGATTGCAGAGTAGCCTAATGCATAAGGAGAGCCATAATCTGAAGAGATTTCTCCCTTAAAAGAGTCAGAATCATGAAAAGATGAAAAAGTGAAGACTGCCCCGCTGAAAAGTCTAATTTTCTCCTATACCCTGAAAACAAATGAGTTATTTTTGAAGTGTAAGGGACCGTGCCTCTTCAAGATGCCACTTTATGTGAGCCATGGAAGTTGTCTCCAGTCATTCCCTTGACAAAGTCGCCCAGGTACAGGCACAGAGCTAATGCGGCGCTGTGATCCCACCATCTGATCCGTGCTGTCGTGCATCCTTTGTGCATCCTTTGCTGTTGTGCAGCACTGAGCTGCCACCCAGCAAACTGACACAAAAAGGAGGCTCGACATCTTGCAGAAAGCACACTCTGTCACATGTGAGGGGTCTGCTGCAAACAGCATTTTGCGATCTTGTAATTACACTGAGGTACCAGGATTGCTGAAACACTTACAGCTCTACCTGCTGAGGCTCATTTTTCCTCCCTGTTTCTGTTAGGCAGTGATCTGAATAAAGTTCCCTTTGATAGATATTGGGAAAATGAGATAAGCTGGGCTGCTAGCTAGAGCAGTGATGAAAGTAAAGATCCAGAAGACTGGCATGTCAGGAAATAATGTGGAATCAGTTCTTGCTGTATCTGTACTAACTGTGCTTAAAATACAATGGATCTACAGACAGGTCCTTCCAGAGAGGTAGAAGGAATGATGCCTAAAAAGAAACATAAACCCCCCCATACATTTGAAACATATCAAATCTCATACATCCTTCCTCTGCTGTTGACATCTGAGCACCTTGTCTGTAAAAATCTGAGACTCCACTTGAAAGATAACAGCTTTGAATGTAGACATTGTTAAACAAAGCAAATTCTTGTAACTGAGTGCAGAAGAAATAGGAAAATTAACAGCACTGCAGAACAAGTTCTTTTGAATGTCATAATATTTGAAAAACAATGTCAGTGTCTTATCCTATTTCCCCACCTCCCTAAACCAAACCCTTTCTTTCCAATGCCCAGAGTCATAAAAAAAAAGTAATCTGAAAACTCTAGTATTATAAAGTACAGATCTGGCTCAGAATGTATAAATAAAATCTGGAACTGCTCCTGTTATGAGCAGCCAAGGGCCCTAATGACCTTGTAGAAAGACAATTTCAGTTTTCTCCCTGAAGCTATTTCTGTGTTAGTATTATTAATGTCATGGTTTTAACCCCAGATGGCAAGGAAGCCCCACACAGCCACTGACTCACTGTCCCCTGCGGAGGGATGGGGCAGAGAATTAGAAAAGTGAGAAAATTCATGGAATGAGATAAAGGCAGTTGAAGAGGTAAAGCAAAAGCTGTGCACAGGAACAACATGGAACAGGGAATTAATTCACCACATCCCATGGGCAGGCAGGTGTTCAGTCATCTCCAGGAGAGCAGGGCCCCATCACACACTGATGACTTGGGAAGACAAACACCATCACACCAAACTTTCTCCCTTCCTCCTTCTCCCCCAGCTTTATCTGCTGAGCATGGTCCATATGGTCTGGTACATCCCTTTGGTCAGTTGGGGTCAGCTGACCCAGCTGTGTCCCTTTCCAACTTTTTGTGCACCCCCAGCCCACTCACTTGTGGGTTGGGGAGCAGAAAAGCCCTTGACTCTTTGAACACTGCTCAGCAATAACTAAAACACCTGAATTATCAACTGTTTCCAGGACAAATCCAAAACACAGCCCTATACCAGCTACTGGGAAGAAAATAAGCTCTACCTCAGATAAAACCAGCAAAACTGAAAAAAAAAAGAAAAAAGAAAAGAAAATCCCCCAACAATTAACCAACAAACAAAGTTACCAAAGTACTGTGGCGTAACTCATTTAATTCTGCATTTTTGTGTATATTTGGATTGCCCAGTGCATGCAGAACCACACAGAATAAGTTCTGTGTCTTACATTGTGTTTTATAGTGTCATGAGGGATTTTTTGTTCAGCTGTGAAGCTAATGGGAACCACAGATGCTATCCAAAGCCATTTTGATAGACATAAACTACCCAAACAATAGGCAGTTGAAGAAAAACATTTTCAGTTTCTCCTCAGTGTATTGCTGTGATAACTGTGGCCTAAATTCAGAAACAGCACAAAGCTTTGCAAGTCCATTGGCTCTCATGGACTGCTTCAATCTGAATTAATTTTGCATTTTATTTATATAGTTTGAAAGTAGAGTAGCTTAGTCACCTCCTGTATTCAATTAATTGCCGGCATATTGGACAGCATCCCAATAAAGCCATTGGGTCTGGTTATTTTAGTGGTGATTATCCCATCTAATCCCATTCACTGCTAGCTCCCAGTGCAGTTACCCACTGGGAAGAACACAACAATTTCTGTCATGCCTGGAATGAATGGCGCATTTCAGTTCCTGTGCATGAATTTACTCTGAACTCTCCCAGAGACAGATTGTTGGACGCTTTCAGGCTTGATGATGCTGGTGCGAGATACTGCATGAAATCCTGACAACAGTACGTCATTTGTTCTGAGGAGAAAATCTGCGGTTTTGGAAAAAGCACAGACAGGGACGTACTCAGTCACGTGAAGAAGGCATGGCAAAGATGGAACCAGACTTTTCAAAATTAATGCCAGGCTTGAACGCCAAGTTTCTCATTGAATGGAAAATAATAACTGTCCTATTGATAATGTTCATGCGGATGTTAACGCAATACCTTTGTTAAACAATTTTTTTCTTATTTCCAAATGCAGTTCTTAGAAAGGAGATTTAATCACTCTCTTTAAAGAGGCAATGGTGGTACTTCTTTTATTAATATTCGAAACCAGTCAAACCTACAGTTGCGAGTCTGAGCTTAAGTCACCCTCAATATTTAATGACACTTTAGGGGGAAGGCTTTTCATTTCTGTAGCTTTAGATTGATGTTTTATTAGGGTGGGATCTTTGGTGGGCCCTACTCAGAGATTCTGAATTTATCCAAGGTCAGTACTGCTGTACATAGATGCTTTTTGAAACCACCACTAAATTTTGTAGTGTTTGTGTTCTGCTGGAGGTATATTTTTGTGTTTGTGATGGTGTGTTAATAAATTTCTGGTTTCAGATCCTACCCAATGAAGAGGAGCAGACTAGAAAAAGACCCACCTTGCTAACAATTTTTTTATTTTAATTTTTTTTACAAGCTAGAGCAGAAAGACAGACACAGTTAACACTGCTTTTTACTAGATGGTGCTTGTAGCACTTTTATTGATGTTATCATATCCATTCAACAAATTGGAGGAGACCTTATGAAAATGATTGTTTCTTGCTTAGACCTTAGGCCAAGTAGCATCTCTCTCTGGTAGTGATAGTGGTACCTGTGCACCATTATATTTTCCAATTAATTCGTGATACTGTTCATTTTCAAGGTTCATTTCATTTCTGTTTCACTTTCAAGCTCTTTCTCCTCCAGACAAAACCAGTTTTATCTGGGATTCATTTTCTCAATGCAAAGTGTGTGCAGCTAACTATATTACAAATCAAATAAAACATTTTTTCTGCTAGGCAATCTCAGCAGGGTTTGGCACCTTCCTTGCATAGAATAGCATAGCCTTTGTTTTCACTGATCTGCTAATTTTTTTGTGAGTCAGCAGGACACACATTCCACAGTTCAGGCATTCAGTGGGAGTGGGAGGAGCTGCCTTGATTGAACCTACTGAATCAAGTGATTTGTCTGAATGCAAATTGTGCTGTGTTATTCATAAACATCTTTGAGAGGTTAGAAAATAATTGCAATGCTGTGTTTCTCAAGCCTAACCACCATACTTTATATGTCTGAAATAATATTTTGTTGTCAAAGGGAGACCAATGTGGTAGACTTCTCTTCTGTGTTATAAAAAAAGAATCAGAAAAACAAAAGCAAATTAATCACGTGGTATGTTAAAACAAAATTTTTAAGCAGAGCTAATTAATAAGCAGAGCTATTTTCTGTTCAAGGGTAATGCTTTGAAAAAATGAGTCTATAAAAACAGCTCTGTTTTATGAGAAGCAGCATGTGAAACTGCCTGTAGGTTTCTCATGTGAGAGGAGTGAAGAGCCAACAGCGGTCAGGTGCTTCAAGCAACTGAACAGCTGCTGTTTCTGCATCTTGGAGACTTGCTGGTTACAAAGATTCAAAGAAAATGTACAATGCTTCGCTCACCCTACTCAAGAAACATGAACTTTCATTCTCTTCTTGTTCTAGAATAGAAATAAAGATGAAAGATCGGCAGATGAAGAGGAGCTTTGCCAGCCCTCTTGTGCCTCTCCCTTTCTGCTAGCTTTGTACTTGGTCAAACAAAGGGAGAGCAAAAGCAAGTTCAGCCTTCATCCTTCCAGTCAAGTTGATGTCCTTGCTCCGTGTTTCTGTAAATCTATGGAAAATGCTCAGTACTCCAGTCACTTGGTAG
The DNA here is from genome assembly GCA_013398955.1 of Callaeas wilsoni. Taxonomy (NCBI): domain Eukaryota; kingdom Metazoa; phylum Chordata; class Aves; order Passeriformes; family Callaeidae; genus Callaeas; species Callaeas wilsoni. The sequence goes on along the minus strand of VWPU01008197.1, from coordinate 31,661 downwards.
AATTGCAATCCCTCTTCCATCTTTCTTGTGCAGTAACTTCTGCCTAATTGACTTGGCTCCCCGTTCTCCCCTGCAGAAATAGTACTGTTCTCAACATGCCAGATGTTTTGTGCTTCTCACCTGTTAGTCTGTTTTTATGTCCGCTATTTTGTTGACAGCAATGCTGCAATAGGTCTACCCACAATGGTGCTGTTGTTTCTGTGTTTCCCTTTCTTTGATTTGTAGTACATACATCACACCTTTCTAGAGTTTGAGATTGGTTTAAAATTAGAGATGTTATCCTGTTTTTTAAAGGAAGTTGACAGAGGAAGCCTGTATGTTTCTCTTGGGTAACAAAGGGCTGTGAGAATGGAGCCTCTGTAAGGCTTTTCAGCAAGCTTAATTAAATTAAACTTCTCTGTCCAGAAATGGACAATGTCTCACTGAGGCTGTGACAGAGGCTGGGAATGGACATTACATTGCAGCAAGTGCAAGTGGTCCTTTCTGTTTCCTGAAGCAGTAGCTGCCATCCTCCAGACACATTCCTGGGAGCTTCAGCAAGTTCAGTCACCCACCCTAGGCACTGGCAGAGAGGTAAGAAAAGCCTCGTATTTGCCAGCTTGGTGCTCTGCTGCCTGAGAGTTTGGCTGTGTCTAAAGAGGCTGAGCAGACCAGCTAGCAAGTGATAAAGACTTGAAAAGACATGTTCTGCACACTTGGCTGTACTCTGTGGAGGAGTGAGGGCAGTGCTGGTGTAGGGGGTGAGTGTGACAGGTACTTGTTAGAACCTGGGGGTTGTAGGAGTTCAGTGTTTGTGCAGTACTTACTGTGGTGATATCTCTGTCAAAGGGATTATTCCCATTATCTCTGGCAGAGAGGTAAAAGCCTTGTCCAGGGTACTATTGGGGAGATAAAAGTAAAAAAGCAAAGAGAGGTTTTACTTGCAACTGAGTAATTAATTAATAGCAGCGGTTGCCCGCTCGTCCTCATGACCTGTCACAGGGTAGGTGGAGTTCTTAATCTTCAGCTGTACATTTTTGTCATCTCTGTCATCCATGTGTCTTTGGGGAACTTGCACTGAGACTTGAGGAGCTGCAAAGCCTAAATGAAGTCCTAGAGGCAAACCAGCCCTGTTACTTATTCTCCTGTTTAAGAATGCAAAGAGTCAAATGTTTTCTTCGAGGAGTGGGAAATGAAATCAGTTAAAAGCTTCAGGCGTGTGCCACAGCTCCATGGCACAATAAAGCACAAAGGACAGATTAGGAGTTTTCAGGATGCCTAAGGATAATCAAGACAGATGGGAACCTCAGACACAGGAGCTGTACAGTGGTAGAGAAGTGTTTTTGTGTACTAATCTTTGATAGGAAGGGCTGTGGAGAATAATTTTAAAGCAGTTATTGCCATAATGAGCAGCAGTCCTGTACCATCGTTTTCTTCTTCTGTGACTTGTCTCGCCTCCAGCTTAGCAAAACAGAAAACAAACACGAAATACACCTTCAGAACAAAACATTCACTTCCTTGGTCAGGTTTACCAAAGACTGACCCACAACAGGAGGTACCTCAGCACTCACCTTATGACCCTAAGGCACCTTATTTTCATGTGTGTGTCTCTGAATTGAAAAAACCTTTTGCAGAGTACACAGAGTGTGTGCTGGTAGGCACAACTTTTGTGTAATAAATCCCAGAGAGCACTTGGAAACAAATTAACCACAGTCACTATCCTGACATCATGACTAAATAACCCAGTCAAACTGCCTTGCTCCTTCATAACGGGTAGGTGCTAAACCTGCAATAAGATACTGCCAATCCTGGACTTTTCTTCTTGGGGTTGGGGGTTTTTTTTGGTACAAGGTGGTTTAACAGGCTGCCTGTGAGCTTATCTGTCCTGACAGGCATCACTCTCTGTTTCACCCTGCTCCCCTCTCTGAAGGAGACAAGGAACAGATGTTCAAGCAGCAGAGTTGTCTGAGGCACCTCACTCTTTCATTTGTCTGCCAAATCCTACTCAGAAAGCAGACTGTGTCAGCTTCCCTGTCTTCCAGCACCACAGAGGGAGAATGAGGCCAGCTCACCTGTTGTTCTACTGGGACCCATCCAACCTTTTTCCTTTTTTTTCTTCTTTATTTTTTTCTTCTTAATCACCATTTTCTCTATAGCTGCTAGGTTTAGCCCTGGTTCTCCTTCCCTGACACGGCAGCCAAGTCAGCCTGATTCAGTTCCACCTTCCTTTCTTCCCTGTGGCAAAAATCTCTCTTTCTGCTTGCATTTCTACACCCAGAAAACACACATACATCTGCAGCTGCGAGTGCCAGGAGCTGGGGCTGGAGCCCCCTTGCAGGCACGGAGCAGGTGCATGCAGACAGGAGCAGAAGCAGCTGCTTGCAGACGGCAGAGGCATCCTGCAGGGCACCCCAGTACCTGACTTGCTCCAATGCTAGATTTCAGGTCAACTTCTTTCTGTGCTGTTTCCCAAAAGTGATCTGGGGTCAGTGTCTGAGTTCACCAGGCCTTGCTGAGAACGACGGTGTTTGTCCCAAATCAGGGAATATGAAACGTAAGGAAGTCTCTCTGTTGTTAGGAGCAAGATGCTCCATCTAGGCCTGGCATAAAGCCAGGCTTTTATACTCAGTTCTGTCTTGCAGAATCCTGTGAAAATTATCAGGAAAAAACAACTTCGCATGCTTCTTTACTGGCAGCCTTAGGTTTTAATTCATTCCAATTTTGTCTTTCTCTGTCACAGCTAGGCATCCTGTTCTAACTTGAAAATTTCATTAGTGTCTTGAGCATTTCTCCATCCTGCAACTTCAGAAGCTGCACATTCTCCTATTTCTGCAGAGTTCTCACCATGGCAGGGTGAAGATGTGTGTGCCAGGAAGCTGGGAAGACAGAATTGCAACAACACATTCGTTCATTTGTTGAATAAACATTTCAGCGAAGCCTACAAGACATCACATTAAAAGCTGTCCTTTGTATCCTCTTTGGGACCACTTTTATAAAATGAACATAAAAGTCAGACCCAGTTAATACAAATCATTTTGCAAATGAAAGTCTGCAGGCTTTTAGGAGCACACCTGCCCCAGTGGGCCGGCAGAGGAAGCCGTGCTGCCGTACCAGTTGCTTGACACGTTTTGAGTGCAGAGCCCCAAGTCCCTTGTGGGAGCTGCTGGGGAAGCACATGGACTGTCAAAAGCTGCCATGTGTGTTCAGACTGAATGTGTGCTGGCAGGGAAATGGGTTTTACCAGTGACATCATGATGACTGCCTCAGCTTTGCCCATGGACTGGGCTCAAGAACCACACGTGAGAGGATTCAGACTCCACACATCCTCTGTCCTCATGTACACCTTATGTATAAGCTCTCTGAATCTGGCCCATAATCCTTTCTCAGGCTGAAAAGAAATGTTTATATCCTGTGTCTGTATAAGCTTATTTTCTGTGAACACTCGGACATAAGAATAATCAAAAAATGGATCTTCTAAGTAGATCTGTGTTATGCAGAGAGTAGTTCTGTTTAAAATAGTAAACCATTTTGGTTTTGCTATTTTGCTTTCTGTATGTGAAATCCCAAGCCCTTCATTTCAGGGAAATAAAAGCTGGTTTAATGTTCTCCATATCTGAGAGGATTAAAGGGACATCTCAAACATCAAGAGGTAGCCTTTATGGATTCCCTAAATATGTACTATTAAAAATGGAGTAGGTGAATGAATATGAGTTAGATACTCAGGAGCTGATTCCAGTGCAAGCCTTAGTGCAGACAAGGCTCTGCACCAGCATTAGACGTCCAGTTCAAAATAGATATCACAGTGAGAGTCGCCTTTTCTTAGATGCACTTGTATTTGCAGGAAAAAAGTGAAAAAGTTCAATCTGACTGTGTGCCAGGCAAAATGCAAACTGTTTGACTGGACTGAGGGTGAGCTGGGCTTTGCTTTGATAGACTGGAATTCCTGCCCATGTGGCAATTTGGACTGTACCAGTGATGCTTTTATTTAAAAGATAATCACCAGGCCTCTTCCTGACTTGCTGTTGATGTGGACAGAGAATGTATTTATTTTAAATGGCCTTGTTTGCCTACAGCTGAGCTAAAAGGCCACTGCAGAGTGTGATGCAGTGCCTTAAACACATGCTATTTTAGTCAGCACGGGGAATCTGAGACATCTGCATGGGAGTGGCACACATGAGATGTTGCCTCTGGTGGACCCATGCCCTTCCAAGGCAGCAGCTGGAGGAAATCAATTTCCTAGGATATCTAAAATGGCATGAGCTATTGACATTTAAGCAGATGAATCCCATCCTGCGGAATCATGGGCTTACTCTGATCGAAATATGAGAGAATTTGTCTATCCACTGTCATGTATGCCTGTGCTCTCAGCCTTCCTCAGTTCATGAAAGGTTCAGGGTAAGAACATAGCAGCCTCTGCTGCTGAGCTTTGCCTTCCACCAGGCATTGCAATGACAACTTGTATTTCCTTCGGATTCGAAAAGTAATTATTTGTTTTTACTAGTCTACAGGAAAAAAAAGTCATTTCAGACTCCTCCAGAGAGTGTTGATGATAAACTTCTCATATCGCTTCCGTTTCATGTCTAGGCATTTCTGGCAGAAACACCACTCATTCTTTAAGGATTTTCAAATCCTCAGATGTTCAGAGGTTTTGTGTAACTGGAAAGGCTTTTCAGAAACCAGTAGGTGATGTTGTTCTGCCTTGAATTATATAGGAAAAGAGGACCTAGAAGAATCATTGCCTTATAGAAGATGACAAGAATCCCTCATCACCAAAAGAGGCTTGTGCTGCAGTAGCAATACTGCAATGCCTTATATATGATTTGAAGGAGTTGAAGTGTCTATAGGAATTATAGCTTTTCACCTTTAAATATCAGTGCTTGAAATAATTTTTTGTTCTTGCTTTTTGTTGTGGGACATATTCATTCATGTGATGTGCCTTGAAAGTCAAGAGCTTCTCTGATTTCCGTCCTATGAAAAGTATAATTATTTGTTAGGTTGGGGAGACTGCGGGAAGATTCAGGCATTTATAAGGAATTTAAGGTTTGAGATGTTCTTAAGGATGAAGTTGTGAGGGAGAAAGATCCTACAAAAGCAAAGAGAAGTTCACCAGTCCTTCAGGCAAAGGGAAATCCCAGGCAATGGGCAGGATGTTAACAGCAATATAGAGCTGGTGATTTCATCTACACTTACAAAAAGAAATCAAACAGTGTACAAAACCTCTGGCCCACATCGGGAAAAATTTCCCAATGACCAATTCGATTAACGAAAAAAAAACCTCAAAACTGCCCAGCTTTCCTGACCCAAATAAATTTGTAATTAGAGAAGACTGCACAGTGATTATTATTAAAAAGAGTATGGGTTTGGTTTTATTTCTGACTTTTATGTTGGCAGTAACTCCAGTTCTAAAGCTTTTGCAGGTTTCAGAAGAACTGAAAGATGAGTTTTGCTTTAGACCAACACTTACCAGTAAAGAAAGGAATAAAATGGGCTCATTTCACTCTTTTTAGCAGTATAGCCAATTTCAGAAGTGTCTCTTCAGCTTAAAATAGTGAAAGTTTCTAGAATTGATGGTACATCTGAGACTAAAACAGTCTTTAAATGCACCTCCTAGCTGAAAGATGTGCTTACTTGTATAAATGTACTGGCATGAGAAGAAAAAGTATTTAGGGATATATATTTAACACTGGACTTCAAAAATGCAACTTCTTTTCGCTTTGTAAACTTTTCTTGCAGAAATAAGAAGCAACACAGGCACTGCACTATGTATGACAATACAAAATGACAGTTTTCTGTTTATTCAACATGTTTGAAATCTCATTAGTTATCAAATGGGACTTGAGTCTCGTTTCCTACAAGCAATAACATTTTTTTTCATTCTCTGCTGCTCAAAGTGACCAAATGTAGATTAGTGTGGAGTCCATTTATTGTTCCTGCTAGAACTGATATATAATAAAATTCAGTTTTAGATACACAGATGTTTTTTTCCCGTCCTTCCTTCAGGCTGCTGAAGAATGCACAGAATGAAGTTCATTTTAGAATGTGGTATAAGAAACTACTGGCTGCTCTCCAATTCTGTGCTGGACAAATCCTGAACAATGAGTTTTCTAAGGAAGAAAAGCTCATCAGAATTCTGGAAGACATTGCCACGAAAGTGAAAGCTGCCAGTGACACAAAAAGAAAGGTTTGTTAAAAAATACTGCCCCTTCCATCCAAGTTTCCTTAGGGAATTATATTTTTTCTAAGGTAACTCCTCTTTCTTTTAATACCCTTTCCATAAATAAACCAAAGATTTAACTAACCTTTATAAATATTTTTCTGCTCAGAAAACCAGTAATACACAGATATTTAATGGGACAACTTTCATCACTATTACTCTTGAGGTCCACATGTCTCTTAAGCCATTTAAATTCCTTCATCAGTGGTTTCTCAAATGGACTTGGAGGTGGCCAGAAATAATGGCAACAAAGCTGATTATCATTTCACTGAGAGGAATGCTTACATTCAGCACCTCATCCCAAAATATTTGACTCCTGTAGAGCTGCAGCATTTCTCAAAAGATTTCCTGAGAGCTGTTCTTGGCAGGCTGGACACATCCTCATTCCTTAACAAAGACAGCTAGGGTGGAACGTAGTTAATATCTCAAATATAGCATTCAGCAATGAGCACTGAACACATATCTGCAGAGACAGCTTCCTGGCAGTAGAAACTTGCAGTTGTCTTCTCCAGTGGGTGCAGCTTTTATATTGCATAGGTACATTTTCAGTTCAGAACTGTTAATTTTCCAGGACAGCTGCTGTTACTTACCTGATGTGTAAAACTGCTTCTTGTTGAAATCTCAGCAAGGTAGAGCAGAAAGCCAAATAAAAATATACTTGCCACTCCTGGTTATCATGAATGATGTCATGAATCTTTCTGCCTTGTTAAGGATTCAAAGATTTTCAAAGGGTTTCTCAGAAAACTCTCAGTGCTGCTACTGAGAGCAGCAAAGCAAACAGAGAAGTAAAAAGACAAAAATATTTGCAAGAGGAAAATCCATGCAAAGTAAAAGAAATAGTAGTAATACATTATACATCACTGATGCATAATTCAGATTTTAGAGATTAATCTCAAGGCTGCAGTTACTGTGAGACTGAAGAGCTCCCAAACCTTGCAGTTATCAGAGCTAGGCGAGGGAGATCACAGTGTTGAGGCAGCAAGCAACAAATTGGGAAGTTCTTAGGCAAGGCAAAAAAACCCATGAGATACAGCAGAGCAATACAAGGCTAATCAACCCCTAATGAAGGGTACTGACTCATAGAATCACATAATGGTTTGAGTTGGAAGGTGTGGAGACAGAGTTTTTGCAAGAAAATGGACACATGGTGCACCAGCCATAAGGACAAGTGAACAGAGCACGTAGAAAACGTACACAGCGAGAGAATGCTGATGCTTCAAGGACAGGGACAGCAGCCGAAGAAAAACATAAACAAAGATAGAAAACTGTCTGATGATTTGTGTGAATAGGGGCACGGTAGCCGGGCGAACAGAGCGAGAGATCCAATTAAATCATTCCATGTTTTATGTGTGTACGTTGCTTTGCCAATCACGTAATGTGTGGATGCCTGGACAGGGGAGCACAGTGTATAATAAGGGTGCTTGGGGGGAATCAAGTGGCTTCTGCTGGATTCACATTGGATCGTCCGGAGTCCGTTTACTCCCGCAGGAAGGGATCTTAAAAATCATCAAGTTCCACCCACCCTGCCATGGGCAGGGACACCTTCCACTAGACCAGGTTGCCCTATCGAGTCTGGTTTCACAGGTGGAGATTTTTTTCCAACAACCAATCTAAACCTCCCCTCCTTCAGTATGAAGCCATTCTCCCTTGTCCTGTCACTCCATGCCATTGGAAACAGCCTCTTTCCATCTGAACCTACAGGGCAGTATGAGCTGGTAGCACATCTAGGCAGAAAAAAGCATCAATGTGGAGTGAAATTACAGTTCTTATTTTAATACCCCAGTGTGACCTCATTAGATGTTATAAGGTCACACGGATGCTACCAGCTCTGGAAATTGCATTGCTTATTTAAAGTACAGANAAAAAAAAAAAAAAAAAAAAAAAAAAAAGCTGCTTTTGTGTTCTTTCATGCTGCCATAACGGTTCATGTGCTGCAGGAGGTGTTAAACGTGGAGCTTAGCAGACTCCAGCAGTTCTTCCAGGAGGTGAAGGTCTGCCGGCTCCCACTGAACCCCGCGCTTGTTGTCCAAGGCATAGAGGCACATGTAAGTGTGACCAATTACATTTTTAATTTTGGTTTTTAGTACAAAGGGAAGAGGGAGTGAATGCCTGCATTGACTGGGAAATGGTCATAGTGATACTGAGCAAAAATCATCCAGTCCGTTTACGTCCAGCCGAATCCCCTTTAAGCCAGGGACCTTTGTTTGAGGCAGAGGTGACAGGGTGGCTGGGGAGGACGCTGCATGTATGTCACACCAGCCAGAGATTTCAACTCTGAGCAGCCCATTCCCAGCTCGGCTGCACTGCCGTGGTGGTGGGATTGGCAAAGGCACCTGGAAGCTGAGACCTGCTTCCCACCAGGCAGCCCTTGGTGACAGGCTTTTCCCCATCCAAGACTCTCCCATGTCAGGTATGGGAGCAGCTGAAAGTCTGGAGCCAGCTGTCTGTTTGCTGAGCTGACTGAGAATTGTGAAAATATTAAATATTCACGCTAGCTTACCTGTATCTACAACCCCTATTAAAAAATGACTTAAGGATAAAGGAAACCACAACGCTCTTCTGTGTTACTTGACTTCACTTTGACTGCAGTACTAAGATTCAGTTATTCATTGTTCAAAAATATTTTCATATACAACATAATGCCAGGAGTAAGCTGTTCCATCTCTGGAGAAGGAAAATGTATCCAGCATGAAGCAAAAAACAAACCTGAGCAGCCATATATATTACCAGTTATAGCTGCCTAATTACAGCAATTTGTGCTCTATTCTTGTTCTCTGGCTCATTATCCATAGTAGACCTGATTCTAAGAGGTGCTGATCTCTTCAATTGCCTCTGACCTGTGTTTCTCCAAGTAATTGCTATTCAGCCTTGATCTGGCTGAGAACAGAGGTCTTCCAGCATCCCACAGGCTTGGGTGAATTGTGTGTGATACTAGTTAGAAGGATTTGAAGCCTGCTGCTTCTCCCTGCTTTCAGGCTTTTGGAAATAATGACTAATGGAAAGGTATCTCACCATAAAGTCATGCTATTTATACTACTCCAGCTTGGCTGGACAGATACAAAAATATTTAAGTGAAATATCTGAAGAAGGATGGGGGTTTTTTTTCCCATTTTTCTTATATCATTATAGTCCATTATCTTTCTATAAATACATGTAGTTTCTTGATTGGACTATACGTCAGTATAATCATGCAAATTAGAACTCTTAAGTGCTTATAATTACCTAAATTTAATTCATTTTGGTGTCATCCATTGATTTTACCAGTAGCAAGCCCTGCTGCCAGCTCTATCAGAGTCGCATTATCTCACAGGAACCTTTCAAGCACTCACTGAGACATTTCAATTGGCAAAATTCCGTGGGGGGTCAGGGTCTCATGGCTGATAATGGCTCTGGCCCGTCGCAGAGGTCTGATGTGGCTCAGGCAATATTTGCATGCTCGTACCGTGCTTCGAGATGTTTAGCTGAAAAGCAGGAGACAGCTGTGTCTGGTGGAGCTCAAATGAGCCTCCCTTGCACCGCACCCCATAAGGACAGCAGCAGCTTTTGTGGGGTGCTCATTATTTCCAGAAACCGGGCCATTAATTTGCCATTGTCTTTAGCCGGTTTTGAGGGGTTTCCCTGCCACTCCTCCTTGGATGTTTTTAATGAGGGTGATAATACCACCCTAAACTCTCACGGGATTTGCCCTGCTTGGCTCATTAATGCTTTTTGAAGCCCTTTGAGATCTTCAGGTGGAAGGAGCTGTAGAGCATGAAAGTCGGAGTTTGTGTTTAATTAAGGTAAATTCCACATAAAATAGAGCATGATTTTCAAAATTTCCTGTATCCTCAGCCAGAGTGAGGTCATCAAAGAAATTGGCAGGTTCTTTGCTTCCATGTCTGATTGGGCAGGGCTGGTTTTTTTCAGAAAATAATAGGACCAAAGGCTTTTCAATGCTTAGAGACTCATTAGATCAGTCTTATGTAATTCATCCACCCCCTTTCAGCCAAAGCTTATTGTTTATAGGCCTGGGTGAAAATGAAAAACAATTAGTACATAAAATATTATCTGTTCATATAGTCTGATGTTTAAGCCAAGCAGATTGTCTGGGGAAAAGAATTTCTTGTTTTTCAGACCCAGTGAAACAGTCAATAATATCAAGAATTATTTATTTTTGCTGCCAGTGCTACTGAGCAGTGTTTAAAGCTGGAATGTTTTTCAGAGGTATTGTACTGGCCTGGTGTTTTTTATATGTGACACTGTTGTTCTTCTGTCTCATCTTTCTTTCCCCTGCAGTCATGTTCTTATTTTACATCCAATGCTTTTCCATTAAAAATCTCCTTCATCAATGCGAATGCTCCGAGTGGAAACATCAATGTAATTTTTAAGGTATGTTCTTCCTCTAATCCTCAGTTCTTTTGGTATAGAAAATGATGATTTAAAATTCACCTAATTTCTGTTTTAAACCTTGAGTCTGAGAATAGCTGATTTGGCTCTGCTGCTTGTTTATCCCTATTATTTTTGACACTAGAACTTTTAATGAAATATGTTGAGGCAATACACTGAAGTGTCACCTTTTTGATCAACAGAGAGTCAAACAACTTCTGGCACTTTTTATCCTTAGTGAAGTCAACCAATCTAGAATTTAAAGTTCATATTTTAAACCTAGTTTATTAACGACATCAAAGTCAGAGGGCAAGTCTCAGAGAAGACAGAGATCAGAATGATAGAATCCTTCAGCCTTGTCCACATGTCTCTAAAAAATAAAAATGCTGGAGTGTTAGAGGCTCCATTTGCCACACGAACCTAATTCTGCCCCTATCAGCCAGCGTGGGGGAATGGGCTGAGGAAGATGGAGGTGGAGGAGACAGCACAAGAGCTCTGTCTCTTTGGAGATACTTGGAGGAACTGACTCAAATTAAACTCTGCTTTATTTTGCAGTTGTCACCTAGAAAAGCTTCAGAGTTCAGAGCAATCCACCCACAAAAGACAATACATTCATTTTAAAGTTAGTTCTCTTCCAAAAGAGCAAAAGCCTTCCCTAAAAATGGATATTTGTTTTAGAGAAAAACACAAGTTCATAAAATGGCTGATGGAAGTAAAACGGTTGGTTGCCAATGGCATTATTCTTAGATCTTTTGGAGAATCCAGAATCATTTTACAACCGAGAAATCTAAAACATTGATACAAATAAATTTTTTTAAAAAATAGATTCTGTGCTGTCTTAAATTAAATTGCCCTTTAGAGCAGCTGTGATTCTTAGAAATAGAAGTATGCCTTCCAGGCCTGCTAGGGGAGAAATTAGCAATTTTAAGTGTTTCTGAACATTTAGAAACCTGGTTCATATGCTGTTTCGTCCGAGAATCAATGTTAAATAGCAGGTTCCTACCTACTTGAGCAAACACCTGCTCATGGGGCTTTTAACAATTGCATTGTTTCTACTCAATATTTTTCCTACCTGGTGATGTTCAGCAACCCACTCATTGTCCAGTTGCTGTAGAAGCATTATAGCTGCTGTCACCTTCTCCTGTCAGCAAACCATTGTGTTAAAATACCTTTTACTTGTACTATAGCTACATTGCTTATTCATGGCAGATAACTCATACATAAATGATAAGCACAATAAATGATAAGGGTATTTCACTAAATTGACTTCCGACTGTATGCGTGAGGGAAGGTAAGTAGAGAGAATAGGATTTTTTTGCGTGTTTAGGTACTAAGAAGAATTGATTGGAGTCAAGATTACCTTTTGGTGAGGGAAAACTAGATTCAGATATTTTGTCTTTTTAAGATGAGTTTACGTCTCCTCAAGTACTCATTTCCTAGCAGTAAATGTCTGTAGATTGGAATGCTTGTATAAAACCAATGTAATGAAAGAATAAAACACTTAAAATACCAGTAAAAGTTATATACTTTACATGGAGTGAGATGGGGGGGAACAAAAAATCAGGGCTGTTGTTTTCACAGGCCATTTACTCAGCCATAGTTGAAAATAATCTCTTCATTAATTCTTATGGCTACAATTAAAGCCCCATTTCACTGAGATTATTGTTTGACTAACTCCATGGGGAGAGGGGTCATCACTGCATCATTGCTTGGAACAGAATATGAATGATGTTATGGATAAAATGTAAATTTGTGATAAAATTCCCTTGCAAATACCCAGTTGTGAGGCTTAATGTTAGACAAACACTGTAATTTGTGGAAAGGGATCTAGCGTTGGGTAGACTTTAAAATGTAACTAAATTAGGATCCTACCTCTGGATTAAATTTTCAAACTCTGATAATTACATAGGAATAATAAGCAGCAAGGCCACAGTTAAGCAGGGATCATTTGTTACCATCTCAGTGGCTGCCAAAACCGTTCCTGTCTGTGTGTGCCATCTACTCTGTCCTCTTCTGACACAGGAAGGTAAGAACTTGGAAGAAAAACAAGACAGAGTTACTGTGAAGTGAACTGTTATGGTGGGCAAAAAAGTCCCGATTAAATAGGACATTATTTCTGTCTGGTATTGAAGGAGAAAACTGAATTTCATGTGCAATTTTCCCAGATAGGTGATGATCTACGTCAAGATATGTTGGTTCTGCAAATTATTCGAGTGATGGACAGCATTTGGCTCCAAGAGGGACTGGATATGCAAATGATAATTTATAGGTGTTTATCTACAGGGAAAGGACAAGGTCAGTCTTAAATTATAAAAGGAACCTGTCTTACATTATTCATATTTCATGTAAACAGTGGTATATAAAATTTATTTATACTGCCTCTCTAGAACTCATTGGATTTTGTAGCAATTTAGGCTAGAATTTTCCAAAAGCCTCAACACTGTCAGCCTGCAAAACATTCTTAAATTCACATATCAAAAAGAGGGCTTTGGAGAAAATTGGCCATAGCTACTGAAGTTTTAATCCAGTGTAGTCCTACATAGATGCTTAAATGAGCCTAGATGCATGTGGCTACAGAAAGTACCTGCAGACAAGTGATGACAGCTTTGTGCTGTTGATTTTGAAATATTAGTCTTGTGATTTATGTTGCTTAGGCAGGCCTGACTCATCTGAAAGCTCTATTTCTCTCTTTTATGGTTGTTACAGCCGAGCTGTAGCAGGGATACCAATTGCTTGCTATAGAAATCTGCTGACAGCAGTAAGCTGGCTATATTTCCCTGACCAAATCTTCTACTGGAAATAATCCTAGCTCAAATAGAAGGCTGATGTATCCAGATTACTTGCTGTACAAAGGCTAATAAAATAGAAAAATTAAAAGAAAGTCATTTCTTTCTGAGCCACAAAGTGAACATGAGAGAGGAGGAATGATCTAAAGGAACTAGGAGAAAGCAGATATGAGTTCAGGCACATGGTGTGTGGTTGTGGTGACCTGGAAAAAACTCCTACCTTCTTTGTAGGATGGGAGTCAAAGCTTGAAAGCTTCTGCTTCAAAGGCAGATAATACAAGAATACTATTTCTGGACATGACATTATATATAGACTCTTTTATACACTAACGCTTAATTTGATGTTTGCCAAGAGAGATACAGGGATCATCTGCAAATAATATTCTCTCCCTGACAGCCTCTTCCTTCCAGCATCATAGCAGCAAAAACCCCTTAGTGCCTCGCAGTTTTTCCAGATGTCTTTCCTTATAAATGTTAATATAACTAATTTACACTTAATAATTAAGGATAAAGGACCGAGTGACATGCCTGTGGTCATATGGGACACATGCTTAGGGAGGTTTGGGTACACAGGTTTTCCAAGTTCTAGGCTAATGACGTATTCCATGGCCACCTTTTCCACACAAAGGAGGCAGGAGATGGTAATTTCCTGGTCATGCAACCACAGAAATCACTTTTCAGAGAAATTCGGTGAAAACTGAGTAAATCACTGGTAGAATTCCACTTCCCAGGCATGGTGAAGCAAAGCAGCCTGTCACCAAGTAAAAGTCTTTGAGAAAGTCCTCCCTGTAATGCAGAGTAGCAGGATGACATGCCAGGGGACCACACGTGGGGACAGGCACAGAAGGCTGGAAAGCCAGGTCTTAGTACCAAAAAAAGGAATTAAGTGCATGCAGTAGAGACAGAGGATTCAAGTGAAGCATTGCGAAATGCTTGGCTTCTCTCTGCACTTCAGAGTCCCAGTTTGTGACATAGTGGATCAGACTAATTTCTGCGCTATCCAGTACCCTTTCTCCCAGCTGTGATCAGCATCACATACTGCAGAATAATTTCTGCACTTTTTTAGACAATAAATACATATGAAACGACTTTATATATAATAAGTGATCCTACTTTTTAATTTTTTTAGTTTCGTACATATTCTACCTGCTATGCATGTCACTAAAATGTTCACCTTGTTGGTACTTCGAGGCAGTTATACCCATAATATTGTTATTGTTATTTCTCCTTCACAGAACTGCCCCTTTCCACTCAGTCTCCTTTATTCTTAATTTCCAAAGAGCAAGAGTAAAACAATACTGATCTATAATTTCTGCTGCATTCATTATTTATAGGCTTTTAACTATGGGGTTTTTTCTGCATGGAATGATCAAACAACAGGCAATATGCATTGATCATCTTCCTATGTTTTTAAAGTTGAGGATTTTTCATGCAAACTCTTTTCCATCTGATTAGGGCTGGTACAGATGGTGCCAGATGCTACCACACTAGCGAAGATCCACAGGGAGTCTGGACTGATAGGACCACTGAAAGAAAACACGATTAAAAAATGGTTTCGCCATCACCATCCTCTGGAATCGAGTTACCAAGAGGTAACATCATAATGAAGCTTATTACACATTTCGTGCTATGCCACGGGGTAAAGAAAGAACCAAATTACAGCAGGCAGCAAAAACGAGTGGTTCAGACAAGAGACAAACAAGTCACATGCAGAGAAACCAGGGAACCCACTTAAATGCCACTCTCTTTCTAAGGAAATATTGCTTTTCATCAGGTGCATGGTATTACATTTTCTATAAAATGTGTCATAGAGACATTTTAAAATTTAGTAGTAAAGTGAAGAGAAATTCAAATAGAAATGGTCTTGAGCTCCAAAAATATTTATTTTTAGGTCAGCCCTTTAAATTCTTTATTTTATATAAACCACATAAAGTCTTGTCAGATTTCCTGTATTTAGGAATGACCATGCCAATATCCACAGTCTGAGAAACCTGTTTTATCAAAAGCGCCTAGTCATAGTCAAAATACAGATCATGCTTTTCATATCACATGTTCTCAAGGGATCCCATGTAAGGCATCTGATTTTATCAAACTAGATGTTATGCATGAGCCAAACAACTGGAGATTTTATTTCTAGAAGCAAAGGTTTTCCAAGCGAATCTTTCTATCAATTCCTTGTTCGATGAGCATTTTCTGAGGCCCCAGAAAAATTTTTCAATTTTTGTGTTTCTAGGACAATTTTTCTAATCCTTTTTCTGTGTAAATGATAAATTAGTGGCCAAAATTTTAAATTTAAAGGAGTGCTTTGAGTGTTTACCCCTCTGAGAATGAAATGCTTTTATAGCAGTTTGTTAGTAGATGTGTAGTATAAATTCTTTTGGTAAACTTTAGTAATTTTGTAATTATTCTATAGGCATTTTTTCATCCACATTTTGACTAAGAGCACTTGAATTCCTCATATATCATGTGATTCTATTGAATAGGAGCAATCCATGTAGAATGGTTTTTTTTAACAAGTTTTTGTATTTACAGTTTTATGGTAGAAGTGTAGACAACATTTCAATTCAAAAGTAAGGTACTGCTAATTATTGATTGAAAACTTGATTTCTTGCTGCTGCTGCTGTTTGTAAAAAATACCATTAATGTGGAATATTCTAAAACCAATTCCTACCCAATTTCTTCCAATTTTTCAAGTATATAAAACGCAGTCAGATCTGATTACGTAGGGTATGCATAAAATTACTACTGTTCCTTCCCTTTGTGCTTGCTGGTGAATGAAGCTTTCTCTTTTTTTTGCTCCTTCATAATTTTTTACTCATACAGTACTGGATCTAAGGTGCTCAGAAAACTGGTGCAGAGCAAGCTTTAATATCCTCATTTTACAGTTGGGTGAACAAAATCACAGAAAGCTTAAGTGTTTTATCCAAGGTCATCAAAGAGAGTAAGTAGCACAGTTAGACAAAAAATTCAGCCAACTCTTGAGCTGTGGCCTAAGTCTTGCACAGTGCTGCCATGCCATTGCAGGTGGCACCCTGCATATTATGGGATTTACTGAAAGCCTAAATAATCTTTTTTGCCTTGGCTAATGTAGGTTTTGTCCAAAACCATTAAGATCCAGATTAGGATGGTTTGGGTTTCCATATTACATTGTATATATTGCCATTTAGATTCATGGGACATGGACTGAGCTCTGGGGGGAAAAAGATCCATATGGGTAGAGAACGGTGCAGTGGATGTAAAACAACCCACACCCTTTACAAAGCAAATGCTTAAATTTGCGGATTTTCAAATAATTTCCTTATGGTCTTTTTTGCAATATACTCACAGAACACTGAACAGAAAATGCCAGCTTCCTGCCAAGAAGCTGTCTTTTTTTAGGCACCTTTCACCTTAAAGTTTTCTGTCGACTTCCAGGTATCTTTGGAACACAAGGTGAAAACCTCATGCATAAAACTGTTCTTGTGCTGTAACTTTGAAATATTTGAGGGCCGTTCCTATACCATTCCTACTCAGACCTTTGTCATGAATCTCTTTTCAATATTACCTGTTAAAATTTTGCCAACAAGCACAGCATTTGTAGAAATTATTATTATTATTACTATTATTATTATTATTATTATTATTATTATTATTATTTCTATTAACACGACAAACAAATACATCTGGATAGTTCATGTAAGTGCTCTTGTTTTCCTCACCAGGCGATAAAGAATTTCTTTTATTCCTGCGCTGGCTGGTGTGTTGTTACCTTCATCCTGGGAGTGTGTGATCGACACAGTGACAACATAATGCTGACAAAAGCTGGACACATGTTCCACATAGATTTTGGAAGATTTTTGGGTCATGCACAGATGTTTGGAAGCATAAGAAGGTTGGTATCTATAGTAACACACACAGTAAACTTTAAAGCAGTGTTCGGAAATTTCACAGCCTTATCAACTTATCAACAATTTCACAACTTATCAACTTTGTATTTTTATAGAAAAAAATACAAATGAGATTACGCTTTTGTTTTCCTTCCTGTATTTTCCAAAACAGCATATTTTTGTTGCTTCTTGAAACTTCTAAAAAATATAGGAATGACTGGGAAAGGAATTAAAAGATGTTGGAGATCCCTTTCCAGTGTAAAAGAAAAAACTAAAGCCTTGTTTGGTCAGAGATTTGAATGAAGCAGTTCAGTAGTGACCCGAATAGAACACTGACCTATGCCAGAAGAATTCAAATGTCCATTGCTTTTTTTTTTCCTATCAGAGGAGTGTTCCTAAAATGGATCCAAATCCATATCTCTATCTAATTGACAACTTTCTTCCCATATTCAGAGAAGGAACCAAATTTTCCAAATAGACGTGGAGAATAATTAAATTATGCCTCTGTGGGTAAATTTGCAAACTTTTTCATTATCTTTCGAAGTTCCACATCAAACCACACTGAGCTCAGGGGTTGTTTTGCAAATATCTGAGTTACCTTTGTATGTGTGATGTACCTATGCCATGATAAGGATAAATAAAACAGTGTGATCCTGTGCCCAAGTTCCTAACGTGAACGTATTAGGAAGGAATGAACTGACATTGGAATAAGGATAGGATAATGCCAGTATCTTTAGTAATTCCAGTTGACATTGGAATAAGGATGGGATGATGCCAGTTTGTCCAAAACACAAAGGAGCTGTTATAGCAGAGTGAAGAATGAATGAATGATCCCTTTTAGTGACAAGATGAGTAGTGTGTATATGTCTTTCCTCCATGTTTCCTAATAATTTTAATAATTTCCAGAACAACTATCAAAATTAAGTTTGAGCTAATTTTCTTCTTTCTTTTTTTTTTTTCCTTTTCTTTCTTTTTTTTTTTTTTTAGCTGGCCTTTGCCTGCTCAAGACTATCTCAGTGTGTTAGACAGACATAACAGCATGGGAGTATTGATAGGAGGGAAGCTGATGAGGATAATAAGTACTTCTAAGTCAGGCAGTCAAAAGATTTAGTTGCAGTGCTTAGAATTATCATCTATCATTCAAGATATGCACCCTTAATCCTACTTATTTGCTGTGGAAAGAATAAAGCAGAACAGAGTAATAAAAACATACTCATGCACACTCCTTGTCAAGTGCTGCATCCTTCTCTACAGCAAAGCTCCTATTGGAACCTAACAGGAATTTCCTTGCTTAGTAATTTTACATTAACAAAGAATTATCTAGTTGAGTGAACAACAGGATGAAGCAAATATAAGGGGGGATGCAACAACCAAATTTAAATAATGTAATAGCAATAATAAAAATAGATACTGATGTTACTGTTTTACAGCTCAGCTATACTATGCCTTCTTATTAAGTCTGTGAAAACTTAAAATATAAGTTTTATTATACTTCCACAAACAGCAGCCTCTTTTCCTGTTTCTCAATGCAGTGTGTTGCTTTTAAACTACAGAATAAAATCACACGTTTAGGACCTCCTAAATTCACGGGCTGCCCTCATGATTCCTTAGGAAAACTGGGAGTCCCACCTAAGAGCAGGTTGCAAACACCATGGGATAATCATTGTTTTCCTCAAACCTGGGTGTAACTGAGCAGATCCAATATTAATGTATGAGTGCTACAGTATTAATGACTATTGTTCTTACGAGCTGTATGCACCATCATGAAATGTAACATATTATTTGTAACACAGGGATGTCACGTTTTTGCACATCACAGATTCCCGGTTCTCTCAAAATTTGAAGCTGTCAGTGCTCTTTGTATCTACTCATTCCCACAGGGCAAGTTCTGAAACAGGTTTGGCCTCTGGTTTCTTTAACAGCTCTTATATTGTACTTTTATTTGAGTGCTTATCAGATTTTTATTTGAGTTTTTTGCACTCTCAGAATATCATACTCTAAAATAATATTAAAAAAACAGCAGCACAATGCTGCCAAACCTAAGAGTTATTAGTGCTGACTCATGAGGGGTTGTACAGTAGATATTCTACATAAATTTCTGAGGTTCTGTAGTAGCTTTAAAGAATGCAAATCTGATGCAAATCCCAATGCTTGGGATTTACGCACATCATACAACCCTTTTTGTGTGTGAGTGTAAAATGAAATCTATGCAGAACAATGAAGGCTTACAGACCAAGAGTCCCTGCCTGAAGTGTTTAAAACAATCGCTCCTTACAGAACTTCGCAAGCTGATTGCCACAGTTGTCCATTTCCTGTTCTCAAGGAGTGCTTTTTGCCGTTACAAAAATCTAACTTTTTGTACATTTTTGCACATAAAACTTCCTGAGGACAGGTCCTCTGCAGTATCCTGCATGTGGAGTCCTTCTCCTGCTGGAAGTGAAGTGCCAGGAGTGCTTTGGCAGCTCAGGGACTCACACACGTGGGCTGCAGCTCTTCCCATCACATCCAATATGAGTCTTCAGAGAACCTTTTGAAGCTGACATGATTCATCCAGTCATGCTCACTTTTGCATTCTTGATTGTATAAAACCTCAAGAGGGGATTAGTAAACTTTTCTAATTCCTGCTCTCAGCTTTAAATGATATCCAATAAATCTGCTCAGTTTTGATTCCAAGTCAAAAATCAGTTCTTCCTGATATGAGAGGGAAGAGGAATCAGGAACTTTCTTTCTGCATGTGCCTTCACAGTGCAGTAAATGCTTTAAATAGTACTAATAACTTGTCTTTCCTTGGATATGGAGCTAATATTTCAGAAGTGTTGGAGGGAGACTTTTGATGAATCTAACCAATACCATATTAACAGAGCTTGGCAGAAGAATTATTCCCAAAGTCCCATAGGGTGCTTTCGTACTGAACCATGAGATTTCATTATCTTTTCTTTTTATTTTTTTTTTAATCCCACTGAATGACGCATTTTGTTAGCAGTAATAAAATGCTCCTTTCATTCTCTAACTCAGCCCCCACTTTTGACCCTACATTTCCCCAAAAGAGGCAAGTGTGCAGGTACGCTTCAAACTGTATGAAGAAATATTTCTTGTTTAATTTCTTCACATAGCTGTCTTATTCTTCAATTATTGAGTGTCCTGTGGTTCATCTTAGATCCACTCCAAGCTGAATAGGTGTAATGTTATCCAGATAATAATCCAGGACGAGGTCAGTCATCAAATGGATTGGCAGAAGGTGTCTGGCTCATGGTTGTACCTGCCATGCTTTGCTTGCCATTGTTCTCTTCCTTTCAGTTCTGACCAGCTCCTTTTGAACATTCCTTCCTTGGTGAATTAAGCAGTGAGAGATTCATTTAAACCCTGTGCTAACTGAACTAATCCAAAATCCAGCAGTCAGTCACACCCTCCCCGCTGGCAGTCACTTCCAGCACTGTCACCTGTAATTTTTCACTCACTGATGTGTAGTGTGAGACTTGGTGGCAAGGCATGAAGTACTGCAGCTCAGGGCACACTGTAAATCCACCTTTTGATAACATCAGTGTCCATTCTTTCCTTTAAACATCCAGCCATCCTGATTGCATCCAGCACTCACTGGCCTTTTCTTTTCCCTGATCTGAATCACAGAGACCCTCTTGTCTCTTTGCCAAACTAATCCTGGGTCTTGGCATGGTTTTCCCAGGATTTAAATCTGCTAAGCTGGTTTCTTCTGCAAAGTTAATTACTAGAGGCAGCCTAACTATTCCTTTGGGAAATTCCAGTTATTAGGAAAGTTTCAAAAATATGGGAAAATTGTGTTTCCCACACTTTCTTCCTAGGTTGCTGCTTTATTATACTGAGAAGTATTTTAGAACATCTGAGTATATAGAAATGTAGAAGTGCCTCTTTTTATTTTGAAAGTCACAAATTTCATTTTTAGTGTTAATAACCTAAAATGTGAGTTACTGTCTCACTAGAAGTGTTGATTTTAAAAAAAAACCTTTCATTTCACGTATTTCTAAAACAGAAATGTTGGCATATGGACATAGAAAACTAAGTTGTAGCTGCATTTTTTGACAGTATTGTACCTACATTTGTTCTCGTTTTTTCTAAAAAGAAGAAAAATGGGGAAGCAGGAAGAATTTCAGAATAACACATTTTACTTTTCTCTTTTTACCCTTTTAAAATTTTATTTAGAGTACTCATACAGAGTCTAAAACTTGAAAGCAAAAACTTACAAATATAATCACTTTTTGTTTTCTCTAAATTTGTTTGTGAAATCTTGTACCAACCTGTATTAGATGTTGAAAGATTTCAGTAGGAATTTTCAGTATGTCTCACTATGAATTCATTCTCTGCAGTTTATATTTATTTTTCTGACATGATGGATCTGGGTTTATTAGCTTCTGTGAAATGGTAGCTCCTAATTCTTTGCCACCATCCACTTTCAGCGCTTACTGTATGCCACCCTCCAAAATTCTCTGACTGAAACCCTGGAAAGATTTAATTTCATGACTTAAAGCACCTTAGTAGCCCAAATGATCCTAATAAGATTATACAGATGTTTAAAGACTGTCATACACATAAAGAATGAAAGGGGAAATATGCATGAAGACCTGTAAGTGAAACAGTGTCATCTCCAAGGTGAAAAGGCGTGAAGGGGCTTGAATTTATCAAGGAAGAAGTCCATCACTTTTGAAAGTGCCTCTAGTTGCCCCAAATTGAACAGCAAAAGCACAAGCTGAGTCTGAGAACACATGAACAGCACAAAGTGCAGTCAGGGGGTTCAGATGCTCTTCTGTGGTCTTTGTCCGCCCTGAGGGGTAGGGGTTCATTCTTGCTGGCCTGGCGCTTTCTCTAATCGTTGAGCCTGAGTCATAGCTTACCCTTTTCCCTTTTCCATTGGTTGTTTTCGTCGAGTTTGATTTTTTTTGGTTTGGTTTAGGGTTTTTTTTATTAATAGCCTCTTGTGGAGCGAATTCAACTAAAACTCATTGAAATCAGAGGAAACTATATTCACTGTCCACTTTATACCTCCAATTTTTTTGGTTATCCTTTTCCAAGTACTCAGACAATTAAGGGAGGCACTGTTTTTCCCATATAGTGTCTGTGTGGGTTTGACCATATCTGCTCATGCAATAGCCTTGTCCTTCTGCTGATTTGAATTTCCTGGAAACCAGTTCTTGTCTGGTGCAACTCCCACTATCCTCCTCATCTTTTCCTTCAGTCCAAGGGTGGCATAAACTGCTTTGCTATCTTCGCTTTCTTGAAGGAGTTATCATCTATTCCTGTTAACAGTCATGTGAGCTGGAGAAGTTGCTTGATGCTTCCAGAGCTGTCAGTGGAATTCCCTCTGCTTTGGGACACTGGCTGCACATGAGGTATTTAAGCGACTTCCTATCAAATTCCCCTCCTCTCTCCTCTTCACTTCTTCTCGTTCTGTTAGTCACCCTGTGATTTTTTGTAGGATATGGCTCTGGAGATGGGAAGTTTAACAATAACACAGAAATAAAAGGGGGAAAAGACATCATGGTCACTGTCCATTTTGATTATGGTTTTATTTGTTATCCTTTTCAAGGCGTAACTGTTTATAGAGATGTGTATTTTCTCTTCCCTGCTCCCATCAGAAACATTGTATTGTATCATCCCTTTCCCCTAAAGCTTTCTATACACACTTTTTTATGTTTGAGGGAACTTTTTTATGTTCTCACATGCACTCAAATGTACATTTATATCATTTCTATTCAAGGGAAGCTGTTCTCGTACACAGTCAAGTATACATCAAGCACTTTTAAATTAATCTCTGTTTCTTGGTCTTTTTTATTTTTTCTTGTTCTGCACACTGCACCTTTGTCCTTCATCCTTAACTGGAAAGCATACTGATGTATTTAATTCATGTAGGATTTCATCCCCTGCCCCAAGGAATGTCTTTGCAATTCAATTTCTTCATCACTTGTTTATTTCTCTATTTTGCCTGGTGATATACAAATGCCCTGCAACCATCTATTACTGTGTTTTCCAAATACCCATCTCATACTGAACAGACCAGTTAGCCGAATATTCCGTGGGTAGGGGATATAACCCTATTTGTTCTGTTTGTTTTAAGGCACCTTTTAGGTCTCAGTTTTAAAATCTTTTTCACTTCTGAGGGTCAATCAGGACACAAAAAGCTATTGTCCAACAATCTCTGTTAACAAGAGGAATTGCTCCAATCTCCTTGTGAATAAACTCTCAAGCAGTTTATTGATAGGGTTAGTAATAAACAAACAGAAAATTTCATAGTCTCAGAAAATTATATAAGGCATCAGGAATGCTGCAGTGAGCACTGTAAAATACAGGTATTGAACGTGAAGTGTAGAAAGGATTGAACTACCCCTCGATGTTGTTTTGCAGTCTGATTGGTGGTGACTGAGTGCGGGCTGCTTTATCTGTGTCTGTCTGAGCAGGGGAGCCCAGCTCAGCTCAGAAGGGGCCTTAGCTGGACACAGGGCTGCTTCTCAGCAACTTCTGCAAGTTAAATCCCCTTCCTTGGTGCCCCAGTGAAGAAAAGGAAGAGAAAACAACTGGTGTTAGTCTCTCTGTTGATGGGCACAAGCTGCAGAGTGTGTAAAGGGACTGACTAGGAGAGGTTTAGGATGGGTGTGAGAGGGAAGGGCAGTTGGATTCTGCAGATGATGAAGAGATTTGGGGGAATTTCTGAGAATGCCTCAGTTGGTCAGAGCATGGTGCTAAATAATGCTGTGAGTTTGACCCTCAGATGGGCTGCTCACTTCAAAGTTGGACTCAATGATCCTGCTGGGTCCCTTCCAACTCCGAGTATTGGGTGATTGGGTGATTCCTAACCACTCAATCCTTGCAACAGGACAGTGTCCGAAACTATTCAACACATGAACGCTCCTAAAGGAGAGCAGTTCTCCTTTCAGGGAGGATCTTAGCTGGACACAGGGCTGCTTCCTAACCACTCAATCCTTGCAACAGGACAGTGTCCGAAACTATTGAAGACATGAACATTCCTAAAGCAGAGCAGTTCTCCTTTCAGGGAGGATCTTTTCAGGAATATTCCAAGGTACACCATCAGCTAGCTGTGCAGAATGGTTGAAATTCTGTGACATAAGCGAATAAAATCTGTGCTCGGGCTGCGGCAGAGCTAGAGATCGCAGCAGAGGCTGGGGCTGCAGCCAGGCTGAAATCCATCCAGGAGTGCCTCCAGCTAGTTTCTGTGTTCCCATTGTGAGTCTTGCCAATTCCCTTGTTCCACGGGAGGGTTCTTGATGAGTCCCCGTGGCAGCACTCTGCAAACACTGGGTCTGTCCTAGGACCTGGAACCGTGTCTAAGCTCAGCTGGCAACAGCCCTGTTACCTGTGCTGTCAGCACAGGAGTCCTGTGGGACCAGGTGAGATCAAGGCTCCATGATTTACCCACACACGAGCTTCGACTGGCCCACAGTGAGAGGGATTTTGGTTAAGTGTCTTGGGGTGATTCTATGACCATACTGTATTCCCCATCGCCTGCTTGATTTCTAGTGTACCTTTAAATTGCAAAGGGGAGAGAGAAGCCGAGAGAACTCTTCAAAGCGGCCAGCTTGACCTTGCATCTAGAATGTTTTGCATTCTTTTCTCTCCCGATTCTGACAACAGTTGGTTGGTTAGAGGACTTTTGCTCTCTAGTCTCTTTGGCTTTCAGCGGAGAAGGGACTGTGATCTGCCTCAGCGGCTTCTTTTCCTTTTTGGACTGTTTTTGGCTTGCTTTTCATCCCAGACCAGCTCCCATCTCCAGACCTGCTCGGCGGGACCCTCCAAGGGGGATCGTCGGACCCTGCCCGGCCAGGCCCAGCTCAGGACAGCAGGTTTTACCTACAGAAAGAACTCTAAAATCCATAGTCCTCTTTTAGGGGACAGGGGAGGGGTTTCAATATCCTTTTTTCCCCGTGACAGCAGGGGACTCTGTATGTTAAATAAATAGTTTTTTTCACTTTCACTCAAGAAATTATTTTCCCGAACCCGTGGAGGAGGTGCTGCCGGGGCCTGCTTGCCTGGCAGGCAGGAGGGAGAGAGAGAGAGACGCCCCTCTCGGGGTGTTTCCTCCTGGATTTGTGTCCAAACCGGCACATTAAGTCACATCCCCTTGCACTTGGTACAGGCAAAGGAGCACAAATGAGTGGCTACTCTGACTCAGTTTATGGAGGAAAACTCAGCATTAACAGAATGATGAATCAGAACCCTTAGCTTAGGCAAGGATTACAGCTTGTTTTCCACTGTATCCATTAAACATCATTAAATCTCGATGCAACCAATTCAAATACTGACAGGAACACATAAATCTTTCAGAATAGAACAGTCCAATGTGTGAAATGCTTCTTTTATGGCTGATCAAAATAGTGGGTATGTTCAACACAGTGATTTTACTGAAGTGCTAACATTGAGGCTGGGATAGTAAAAAGTGATACTAGCAAACTTGATATACATAAAAGAAGAACTAACTTAATGAATAAATAAGACTGTAATAGTTTAAGAACTATCTACCTAAGGAATTCAGGAGATTCTTCCTAGTTTAATGTTTCTGCCTCTAAAGGCAGCTGTTAATATAAAAAATACTGTAGGTAAAACTGCAATCAGAAACAAGACTTCAGATTTGTAGTTTGAAATCTTTCCTTGCAGTAGATATCTCAAACAGCAGCAGAAATGGCACAATATAGAGTTAAAACCATGTTACCTGGTATAGGCCTGGTCATTTAGTTTAAGAATGTAGGTAAAACATATTAGATGCAAGTTTTGAATGTCCAGGACATGAAGTTTATTAGAGCCAAGGATGCTGAGGGCATTCAGAAATCTTTCTGTGTTATGGGAATGAGATCAGCACTAAATTCAGACCAGTTTACCCAAAGCTGTGTCCAGCTAAATCTTAAAACCTCCCAGGATAATCTTCCAAGGCAACGTGTTTCAATATTTACTTTTCCTCATAGTGAGGGGGTTTCTTTTGTGGTTTTTTTTTTTTTTTTTTCTCTTATGGCAAGTCAGAACTTTATCTATTTCAGTTTTCTCTCTTATTCTTGTCTGGATCCATCTGTTTTAGAGCTTCCTGTAGATACAAGAAAATCCTCTTTGTCCTCTTGAAAACCTTTCACCTCCTGGGTAAATAAGCCCACGTTCCTCAGCCTCTCCTCACAGGCAAGTGCCACCAACATCATGGTGGCACTGCTGGCTTGCTCCAGTTTAGTGACATCTTTCAAGTTTTGGCAGGGTATGAACTAATAAATACTGAGTGGAACATCTTTATATATGGCATCTTTCAGTATTTTCATTAGTAACCACTATGATGGGATAGAGAATGAGTTTGTTCATTTTTTGGTAGAGGCCCTTTGTACAAGGTTTGGGTTGTGGTGAAAATTTGGATTAACAGTTTTTTAGAAAGGGGTCTGAGAGTTTTACCACAGAAAAATGTGAGTTGATGATAAGATACTGGATAGAAAAACTTGACATTTGAAGTAATCCTTTTGTTTCACTTTGCACCAGGAAAATTTCACCTGGAATATTTTTAACATTTTACTTTTACAAAGATGGAGATAAAGAGCCCAGAGAAATTACAAGGAGTCCAGAAAAAAGCAATTAAAATCATCGGACGTCTGAAATACAAGATTTGTGAGAAAAGGTGGAAGCAGTTGTCTACAGAAGACTGAGGAAATACATATTAAAATAGTCTGCAAATACTTTAGAAGCTAATGTAAAGAAGACGCATCTTCATGTTGCCTTAGGAAAGAGTAAGAATTAATAAAATGAAAGCACAGCAAGAGTTAGATTAGGCATTAGGGGAAAAAATGCTGTGAGGGGACATCCTAGAACAGAAATTTGATAGGGAGGTTGGAGAAGAACGCTATCATAAAAATCTTTGAGAACAGGCGAAATAAGAATGCCAGAAGTATGTTTATGGTCTTGTACTGATAAGAAGAAAAATGGAGTATCTCTTGTAGCCAAGGAATATTTCTTTTATGTTTGCTGGTGATGAATTGTGTTGTGCAGTTGTTCCTTGTTTCATTATTTAATATATAAAAGGAGTGCCACTGATTATGTTTTTTACTGTGTCTAGAAATATATATGATTACTGTGATTAAATATTTTCACTTGGCTTTAGAGAAATAAGCACTCATGTTCATTTATTTTGTGTTCTTCAATAAGCTTTTGGCTTTTGCTGCAAAGGATGTCAGCAGTCAAGCACTCCCTAAAAGCTTTTCCTATTTTATTGGATACATCTAAATTCCACACAGTCATGCTGAATATTATCAGTCACTCTTGACTCAGCCAAAATGATTTTAAAGCAGTCGGGGAATATATGGGGGAGTTTTGCTGTGGAAAAGCAGATTTTTAAATTGCCAAGAGTTCTGTGTGGTTTCTCACACACCGTCCATATGAAAATTTGGACTACAACAGATTTGATCTCATCGCATTAGTGTGTGTGACTTGGACTTTTCCATAAGTGCCCTATTGGGGAGTGTAGATTGGATCAGAGCAAAGGTCATTTGTTGTTGGTTATCTCATATGCTTTTCCTACTTAATATAAAAAGTCAGTGTATCATTCTTAAATATTCTGTACCGTGAGATTCAGAGTAGGAAAAACTAAAACCATTGTTGACCTTACAAGCTTTGTTAATCAGTGTGCATCTAGTGTTTCCTAACAAATCCTGATGCTCTTACTGGTTTTCTAGGAATGCAGCAGAAATCTAGCCCACAGTGAAGTCCCAGTAGATGTTCCCATCACCCCAGACCAAGTTTATTTTTGCATGATGATCTCTTCATTTGCTTGAGGTTTCCCTTCTTTCTTCCCTCTCATGATTTATCATCCAAACATTTGTAATCTCCAGAGGAACTACAGAACACATTCCCATGAAAAAGCAAAAACAACCAAACCAAAACAACTCCCCCCTTAAAAAAAAACCAAAAATCCCCATAAAAGTAGCCTTGTTTCTCACTGAACGGCTTGAGTAAACTCTTTTGTCACAGCCATAGTAAAGTATAAGTCTTTAAAGTCCAGGACTGCAATCAGATGCTGTCATAAACAGGAGTATTGCCT
Organism: Callaeas wilsoni; assembly: GCA_013398955.1. Classification (NCBI taxonomy): domain Eukaryota; kingdom Metazoa; phylum Chordata; class Aves; order Passeriformes; family Callaeidae; genus Callaeas; species Callaeas wilsoni. The sequence continues at coordinate 3,407 of VWPU01008197.1, read as the reverse complement.
TTTTGAGTGATTTCTACTATAAAACCAAAGGGGTCTTTAATCTCATCTAGGGCTTTAGTGGGGGAAAAAGAAAAAAGGAACGAAAAGAGTAGGCAGCTGTGATAAGGTAGCTTTAATGATTTTGGGAGGCTTACTGGCTGTACATCTTTGGTCAATCTCAAGCCACACTAATTCTCTCAATGAGGCTTTTCTTTTCTAAAAATAATGGTACCAGACATTATAATTACACAATAGAGGTCATTCAACAATGCTTCAATTCCATTTTTCTTTAGAACGCCATAATTTTTTTTTAAAAAAAAGGCTTTTGGTCAACAGAGATATGGTTGAAGGCTTTTACTTGCAAGTACTTCATCACACCAGTTGTTCTAAACTGATGCCAGGCATTTCTTCAATTTGATGGAGGCAGCAAGTTGTGTCAATAGAGATTTTAGGCCAAGGGGCTGTTGTCCCTTTGGCTGTTACACAGTCATTGGTCACCAAAGATCTCATGCATATAAAGAGTTATAGGCCTTAGCTGTGATCTTGAGGGTGTTTTGGGGTAAGAAGTATTTAGTGTTGGGAACTTTTAGGAAAGTTCACGTGAGCAGGCTGTGTGATTGATACAGGTCCAAATGTATGCTGTTGTTACCAGGCCTTTGGATGCATTGCTCATCTCCCGAATCAGTGCCACCACGGAATGCGATCTTGGCTCTCTGCCCTGGAGAAGGCTGCCAGTTAGAGGTGTCCTGGTGTAAATACAGAAATGCAGCCTGTGCACCAGGGTGGGGTACGCACTACAACAGGGCTTTTCTCCTGCTGGAGGCTAAAACAACCCCTATCGTTTGCTGATGGAAATTTTTCCGTCATAATGGACCGTGACTGGACTTGGCTGTTTGTAATTTTGCTGGAGAATTTCCCCTTCTACGTTTTTATTAGCCAAAGGAGTTTGTGAAAGCAGCAAGGAACATTTTGCATCTATGCCCAGACATTCATCCTGTCAATTGGTTTTTCAGAATCCTTTATGTTCTGTTCAGTGAGTAAGAGTCTCTTCCCACTGAAATTTTATTTTACAATTCTATTGTGCGAAATGGCTGTGTTGATCCTTATAGTGGGTCTTGTTTCCCATATTCTAAGTTGGCTTTATGTGAGGGTTTTTTAAATTTTTTTTTCATTTACCTTGCAAAATGTTCCCTTTGTGAACAGCCAGCTTATTTACTGGAGCTTCAGCATCATGGGGTTGTACGGTTTACCTCGTGGGAGAGGCTCTGTTAACAAAAGACCTTAAACAGAACCGGAGAAATCAAATTCCTGCATCATATTTTGCAGGTTGACAAGAGTGGACTGGCCTTACGCCTTAGAACGTATTCAAAAAAGATACTGAGAAATTTAAGAACCTCGTAAAACTGCTTTCAGTCATCTTACAAGTAACATTAATCTATAAATAATGTAAATACTAAAATATCAGTTGTGTGTTCACATAGATCCTTTAGCGACAACAGTAAGAGAATTGACTAATGTTGCAGTCATTACATTATGGGGAAGTTGGCCCACAGCCCAACCCAGCAATGTTAAACACCATATTTCTTCCAGCAAAGTAATTTCTGATTGCAGTATCTATTTTCAGCTCAAGTAGCTCAATGTGGGAGACTTGGACTAGCTCAGAAAGGGTTGTGTTTTCATAGTGCAATTGTGTCTCTTGTTGCAGTTGGACAGCAAAACTCAAATACGAATTTTGAACAAAATGCATCATATTTACAACAGTAGTTTTGACTTGGAATGTTTTAGCCCAAGAACAAATCTGAGGTTAAGACATTCTCGGGATGCTAAAATGCTTTCAAATCAGGATTTAGATTAGCCTTCTGTTGACATATACATCTAGATGTTAACATTGCTAATTTTCTCTATCTCTCTTTCCTATGGGCTTCAACAAATTGAATTTCATTATTCTAATGGTATCAATTTATTCAATACTTAATGTCTATTTTAAATACCACTGATAAAAAATAAGCTAAAAGAGAAATGAATGAACGAGTGAAAGAAGGTTCTGGGAAAATCTGAACTCTCAGAAATCAGTAATAGACACAGGTTTGTAATTCTTTGAGATCTACAGCACAAAACTACATAATAACAGTGTAAGGGTCACACTTTAATATGACCCTCCCAATGTGAACTCCCATCTTGCATCATAGAGAAAAACCTGGAGGGAAAGAATTTCCATTGTGGACCTTCATCGTGCCTAGTACTACTTTGCTGAAATAGAATAATATATTTCTTTTTAAAAACCACCCAGTGGCCTGGTCTGCTTGGAGGCAAATGACAACCACGGGTGGTGTGGATTCAAATTTAGCTGCCGTGGAAGCGTTTCCAGACATAAAAGTGGGAAGGCCACCTGAGCATTTGTTGTGACTAAAACTTCCAGCTGTAGCCTATAATCTCATGACAACTTGTTTTTCTTTCTATGGTTATGTAAGGCAGGCACTTTTATGGGAAGATGAGGAAAACTCCCAGGAAAGCTCATCTGTCTCATTTATGAAGGCATCAGGAAGCAATGGGTTGACTCAGCCCATGTTTGAAGTTTTTGCAAGAAATAGGCATCCTGAAATTTACTTCTGCATTTGAACTTACTGAGAACACTGAGTTTATTTAAATTTATTTTGAATTAAGGGTTAACACACAGTGTATATTGCCTTGGAATAGAGCCCTCTAGTCTGTTTACATGGCTCTGTGTACACAGTTGCGACGAGTAAATCACTGCAGTAGGTTTTTCTGTGTGAGGATGCAGTTTATCAGGCCTTTCTGAAACTACTGAATGATAGAATTGTTAGGAGAAGCCTGGCTAATCTGTTTTCTTCTGCAATAGCATGCCATAAACACAAACTCTGCTAGCGATAAGAAAAAAAGGCAAGCCATGTTGTCAGGTTCTGCACCTTATTTACCCAAGGGTGAACACAGAGTAACTGTACAGAAATCTAGACAATGTGTTTATATTCCATTTGAACTTGAGTCAGAAACATCTCTTCAGAATGGTGTATATTTAATGATAGCATCATACCGTGGGGTTTTTTGTTGGTTTTGGATGGTGGAGGTGTAGGGTTTTTTCTTAAATTCCCTTCTTGCCTAGTAGGGAGTCGATATTTATAACCCACCCTCTTTGAGAACAACTTTTAAATATTTCAATACCAAGAGAGAACTTGTTTCCAGATTCACTTTCAGGCTGGAGTCAAGAAATTAAAGCAATGATGGTTTAAAAAGAAAAGCAAAGAAGAGCCAGAAGAAAACACTCATTCAGTTGTTGGATTTCTCACTAGGAAACTCTTGCTGTAAAACCTGTCCCTGTCCCAATTAGTCAGTGACACCAGGCAGAGCAATAGAGATTTCCACACTGAGAAAGGGAGAGATGAAATAATGAGGAAGGCAATACTGAAAAA
>VWPU01008196.1:0-16499 GCA_013398955.1 Callaeas wilsoni | reverse complement strand
GAGGGATGGAAGCCCTAAAGCCAAAGAGGAGAGGCTCTAGAGGAGCAGGAGGGAGAAGGAGGGATGGAAGCCCTAAAGCCAAAGAGGAGAGGTTCTAGAGGAGCAGGAGGGAGAAGGAGGGATGGAAGCCCTGAAGCCAAAGAGGAGAGGTTCTAGAGGAGCAGGAGGGAGAAGGAGGGATGGAAGCCCTAAAGCCAAAGAGGAGAGGCTCTAGAGGAGCAGGCTTTGGCTGTGAGGGTCACTGGATGCTGGCCCAGGGCCTCTGGGGTCTCTGCTCCTGGAGGCTTTCGAGGCGCGAGTGCCCCAAGGACAGCCAGAACTCGGGGTCTCCCTGCCTGGAGCAGCAGGTGGGACTGAGGGTCCCCTCCAGCCCCACTGACTCCGGGGCTGTCCTGCCCACCAGAGGAGATGGAAGTCGGGAGAAACCTTTCCATCAACCCCGTACCAGGGTCATGGCCTGTTCTGCTCTCCGATGTTGTGTCCCTGGAAATTCTCTGTATTCCCTTGGGTGTGGGGCAGGGCCAGGAGCCTGGCACGGGAGGTTAAATGTGACATTGGACACAAGTGTGATGTCCTTAAGGTCCAAGGCTGCCCAGGAGTTTTCATGCACAGAACTCGGTGTGTTCAGTGTAAAAGTGACTGATTTCCGTGCGCATCCTCTCTCCCAGGCACAACTTTTCCATTGGGGAGGGGCTCCCCTGACTTCTGAACTCAGACAAGCTTGGTGGCTGCTTTCCGTGTAGTTCCAAAGACCTGGAACTCTGAAGAAGGGCTGTTATGTTTTGACAATCATTCAGCTGCTCTGAGATCAGGCACTACACTCCCAAGGATGCTCATTTGTGCAAATCATGCTCCTGTGTTTTGAAGCACACTTGTGCATGACCTGGCAGATGCCTGATCCGAATGCTCCATCCCTGGGCAGGCCTCCCCCCGGGAACAGATGTCCAGAGCTCAGGCTGGCATTGTCCAGGTTGTGAGAGACACAAAAATGCCAGTGTAATTTAAATTATTTTTAAAAATGCTTGGTGTAGTGCACAGGATGGGAGCGAGTAGGGTTTTTTCCTAACGCACAAATCCTCTGCATAAAAATGAGTTGGAAATACCCAGCGATGCATGGAGCAGAAATAAAAACAACTTGTGTTTTGCTGCTCTGCTTTCATCCATCTCCCTCAGTAATTGAATGTATCATTCCCAGGAGGACAGAGGAGCAGCTCACCTGCTGCAGCTCCTGCATTAATTGGCACGAATATGGAGAGTCTCTTGGGAAAAGACGTTTGGGGTGGGGTTGGTTCCGGTCAGAAACGAATGAGTGAAGAATTGCAAATGCATGGTGCTGAAAGGTCTGGAAGCCTGAAGGCAAGGGCTGTGACTGTCACAGGACGATGACAGTTGGTATTTACCTGCCAGGTGCTGATTTCTGGTGCCCCCTGTTCCACCTGTCAGGGATGGGAAAAGGCTCAGAGGAGTTTGCAATCCTTGTGGCTGATACTTCTCCATCCTCTCCTCTTCCCAGCTGTAAAAAGGCTGCTGAGCCTCCTGGCCTTGCCCTGCAGCCTCTTATGCCCTTTGAATGTTTCCACTTGAAGGAAAGCAGAATTTCCCGGTGCTTTCACAATGGAAAGTTTTCTTTGGTCTGTTCTTTTGACATGGCTTTTGCTGGTGGAAATCTCTAACCTTGGTTTACGGCCGGGGAGCCCAAAGAACCCAGAAGCTGCCAGTGAATTTCTGTGGGATGGGAACTGTTCATTTGAACTGATCCCAAGTTTATTGAGAGGGAGCAGCCTCAGGCTGCATCAGGGGAGGCTCAGTTGGACACCAGCAGGAATTTCTCCACGGAAAGGGTGCTCAGGCCTTGGCAGGGGCTGCCCGGAGAGGTTTGGAGTCCCCATCCCTGGAGGTGCCCAAGGAATTCCTAGAGGTGGCACTCAGAGCTCTGGGCTGAGGACAAGGTGGGCATCGGGCACAGCTTGGCCTCGATGGGCTGGGAGGGCTTTTCCAGCCTTAAATTATCCGTGATTCTGGCCTTTCTCCCAGGAAAAGGAAGCACAGGCAGGATGCTCTGCTGGCCCAGGGCTCGCAGCCGCTGGGGCCGTGCCCCTCCTGCCCCGCGCTCCGGCAGCTGGGACAGCCCGGGGAGAGCCAGGAGCGGCGATTCTCTGAGCTGAGGCCGTGCTGGAGCTGAACCCCCCGTGCTCAGGGCAGCCCCACTGTCCCCGCGGGCTCCGGGGCTGCTGCGCTGCGCTCCGGGGATGCTCCGCTGCGCTCCGGGGATGCTCCGCTCCGCTCCGGGGCTGCTCCCTGCGACCCTCCTTAGAGCCCGGTGCTGGTGTTAATTCGTTCCGAAATTCTCACTCCGGGAGCGCAATGAAAAGGCAATTACGGAACTCGCAGATCCAGATTCCGCGCCCCGGAATCTCATTTCTGTGGTGGATTGGAGCTGTGGTTATGGTGAGAGAATATAAAATAAATCCTATGCAGGATGTGTAGCTGCAGCTCCTGCAAGCGCTGTTGAGGAATTTCAGTGGATTGCTCTGGAAAATCCTGTGGTGACTTTTACCAGCTTTTGTCTTGCTGATTGGTGTGAGGATGGTTTAGGAGACCTTCAGGAGAGCTTCGGCCACAAGTGCAGTGGTGATTCCAGGAATATTTGTGATCTTTATATCAGTAAAATACTGAATTGAATGTCACTGAAAATCTGGTGTTTTCTTTGTGCAAACACCGTAATCACCTAATCCTGCAATCTAGGCTTGATTCAAAACTGGTCTAGTGTGCAGAATTCTGGATGCTGCTTAATTATTAATTGCTAAAACGTTTTTTAGTTTAGTGTCATTAATGTTTATAGAATATCTGCCTATAATGTGCTACAACTGAAAGCAGGTTCTTGCACTGCACAAAAAAAATGCAGAACTTGATATTTTGGTTAATTTTATGACTTTTACAAACCCCACAGTTTTACACCTGGCAGCTGAGGGTCTGGAACATGGTCTTTAACACAGGGATTTGTGACTTCCTCAATGTTTAGATCTTTGCTTGTAGCTGTGCTTCAGCAGTTTCTGGTGGCGCAATTGATAGAAGAGATAAACCAAGTGCAGAAAAATGCAGCTTTGATTTTGTGCTAGACTTCATTTTTCCTACTCCACTAGGTTAGGTCTGCTCGTGGGTAGAGCAGGTCAAGGACTTTGTGGGAACACCGATTCCCCTGGAATGTGCTGGGGAACGGGAAAGGTGGTCTGAATGCAGGCCTGTCCTGCAAAACTTGTTTTTTTCTGGTATTTCAAGCTGAGGAGGCCCTCATGAGGCTCCAGCGTTGCCCAGGGACCCTCAGGGACCCCAGCCTGCACAGAGACACCTGGGGAAGGTGAGGGCTCGTGTTTAATTTCACGGGCAGCCTCCATGGGCTTGTTTCACCCAGGAAATACCAAAATGCTGCTGCCAGCAGCATGTTTTTATTTCTGCTCGGTGGGAAATAAAAATGATTTTGTACTGAATTGGCACAAAAATGAATCTCCAAGTATTAAAAAGTTGCTTAAATCAGAGACTGAGAGATGTTTTATTGGTTTGTTTATAGTTCAAGCCTGTAAAGGAGGCTGAAGGCAAACAGAGCAGAATTCAGGCAATAAGCTGCTTGGCAGCAGCAGCTGGGTGAAAAGACTTTCATTTTGGAGAGTTTTAAATATCAGGAAGTGGAGTTGGTTACCTTTGAGGCTGATCTCCATCTCCCTGGGGAGCAGCGCTGGGCTGGGGACCTGCCTGCAGGGGCTGGATTTTGGGGGGCTGCCCAGCCCCGTCCCCGTGCCCCGGGAGGAGGAACAGGCACAGCCGAACCCCAGCACTGCGGGGCCCGGCCAGGGGGGCTCTGGATTCATCTTCCCACGGGGCAGGGGCTCTGCCCAGCATCCTCCTCCCGTCCCACACGGCTCCTGGGGACACGGGGGCCTGAGCTCGCCTTACCTCTCTGTGTAAGGAGTTTTGCTAATTATGGATGTTCACCGTAAGCTGAGGGTGGCTGTCACTTATTTACTGGTTTAAAGATGCTTTTTGGAGACCCTGAGAGAAAACTGAGTGCTCTGAGTAGCTGGAGCCCCACGCTCAGTAATAGGATTTGAAAGTGATCCATCTCCTCGTGTGCCAGTGGCTCCTTCGCTCCGCTCCAGCTTCCTGCATGTGCCATCAGCATGAATAAGTGATGGCTAGGAGATTAAATATCCCTTTGATGGAGCTGGGGACAGCAGCTCTGTAATAAGCGTGCGTCGATCTGAGCACGCTCCCGTGCTTCCTGCAGCGAATTAGGTGCTATTTTCTGATTGTCTTTGATTTTAATAATGCTTAGTCAAATATTAAGTAGACCGTTAACTGGGGAATAGCATGAGGAGTTTAATCTTGTCAGATCAGTTCTGGAGAGAGCTAAGTATTTGTGGACTTTATGGTTCTTGCATAATTTATTACGAAGTTATATTTTATGTATCTGTTTCTTACACGGGTTCATCTCCAGTAGAACCCACTCTAGGGGGTAAAGAGACGGTGTTGTTCCTCAGGCACAGCGGAGGGAGGGGTGGAGGGAGGATGGGATGATGGATGGATGATAGAGGGATGGATGGAGGGATGGATGGATGGATGGATGATGGGAGGGAGGGATGGAGGGAGGATTGATGGATGATAGAGGGATGGATGGATGAATGGAGGATGGATGAATGGACAAACGGATGGATGATGGAGGGAGGGATGGATGGATGGATGGATGGGTAGATGGATGGATGGACAAACGGATGGATGATGGATGGATGGATGGAGGGATGGATGGACGATGGATGGATGGAGGGATGGGTGGATGGATGGATGGATGGATGGATGATAGAGGGATGGATGGATGGATGGATGGATGGATGGGTGGATGGATGGAGGGATGACAGCAGGGGTGAGTTACTGAAGTGCAGACCAGCAGTGGGTCCCCCAGGCAGCAGCTGCCCCCAGCCCTCCAGAGCCCTGCCCAGGGCAGTCCTGGTGGTGGCCCAGCAGCCGAGGTCCCCCTGCAGCCCCTTCTGCCGCTGGCCCGGGAGGGGGAGACGCTGCTTTCATGGAGGTGCCAAATGCTTCTCAGTCATATTACAGTGAAATGTGACCCCTGCTCGGACGTTTCTGTCACCTCTTCCTCTCTCCTCCAACAGCCACATCCATCTGGATAACGCCGAGGTCGGGGCACTTTCCTTGTGCTTGACAGACCTCGTTGTGTCACAGATCATCTAGTCTAACTTTACATAGGCTTGGATTAAAAGCCATTAGGCAGAAGTCGTCTGCTCCCTGTGGTTCCAGGTAGGCAAACCTGTCTCCTTGTGTCTCTCTGGATTTTAAATACCAGCAAATTGGAGAAATGTAATGAAATCCAATCAACTTAATCAGGGTTGTCAAAGGCTGTGATTGGAAATCATAACCCAAATTTCCACACAGCAGAGGAGCCACAGCTGCTCTGAAAACCATGTCTCAGTGGTTTTAGACCTCTCAAGCCAATATTCTTTCTCCTCATGAAAATTCATTGTTCCTGAAGTGACACTCCGGTTTTTAAAGCCTGCGTTAGAAACTGAGCGCTGGCACAGACTCTGGCAGAGCGAGCACGCACCCAGTGACCAGCCCTGGCAGAGGCACGGAGGGAGCGTTCTTCTGCACTGCCACCTCCCAGAGGAGAGGCACCGCGCTGGGGCTGGGGGTGCCCGGGCGTGGTGCCCGCAGGGGGCATGGGGACACGGAGCAGTGAGGACAATCTGTGCCCGGGGAGCAAACGCAGTACACGTGTCCTTGCCAAACTGCAACATATGGTCAGCAGTGGGTACCTAATTAAATCCTCAGGGAAACCTCTACGTGACCCAGGAATCCGAGCGTGATAATCCCACAGAAAACAAAGCTATCGTCCATCAGCTGCTGCTTCCAACACTGCCCAGCTCAGACAACCTTGGGAGGAGAAGCTGACACATCCCTCGCGAGTTCTGGGTCATATCTGATCCTTCAGATCGGGGTTTGCCTCCCTCCTGCGGGTTCCTCCAGCCTGGGCTCCGACCCCTCGTGCCTGCATCATTGGCCGTGTGGTAGCAGGGTTGTTTTTATAAAACAAACCAAGAAGTGCCATTTTTTCCTGCTTTTTACAAAAAGAAATACTTAGAGTTAGGTCTGTCAGTCACCAAAGAAATATTTTTGTTGGCTTAAAATCCTGCTGCTACTTCCGTTGCATTCTTATCAGGAAGAGCTGGAGACTCTGCAGAGAAAGCAATCTTTAATCCATCCATCCTGCCTGCCAGCCTTGCTCTGAAAGGGGCACTGCCAGTTTGGCTTTGTTTTCCCAAACCGTGGGACCACGTACAAATTCTGCCAAATTAAGCTTATCTGAAATGTCACCAGCATCCTAATTCCATACATGTCCTTTTAATGGGATCTAGCTGGAGGGATTTCCATTAACTGCCCTTGCAAAGCTCCTTCCTTAACGCTTCAAACCAAACTGTGCCTGTTCCTGTCCATGGCTGGGGCAGAGCGAGGAGGGGGCTCCCATGTGGGAAATGTCTCCGAGGTCGCATATGCAAACACCCTTTGGATGTACCTGCAGGGGCACTGGAAAACATGGACCTGGGCGGAGAGAGGCTGCAAAAACGAGACTGGTTTGACCATGGCGAGCAAATGGCTCCAGCCCTGAGGATCGACTCACTCCTCAGCAAAACCAGAGGAGTGTTCAGGCACGAGCCTTGCCCTCAGGGCCGGAACGGGAGCAGTGTGCCCGCGGGAAAGCGTCCATCGAGCTGATGTGGCTCCTTTTAAGGTCTTCAGTACCTTTGTGCCGTGATATCCGCACTAATGACACCAGATCAGAGAGGTACCTGGGCAGGAACTTGTGCTGCTGGTGCGCAATTGCTCTCCAGCTTCAGCAGCTCCTTCCTCATCTTTGTTTGTGTTAGAGCAGCCATGCATTTCCCCTCTTTCTAGGGAGCCGGCAGATCTGCTTAACTGTTCCACTGCTGTACGGATAACGAAGGGATAAAGCCAGGCAGGTGCCTCGTACTTTTGGAAATCTATGCACTAATGACATTTTCTGCGTGGGCAATTTTGGGCAAGTTGTGTTTCTGTGCTGAGTTTTAGAAGGCAATGGCATCAGGCAAAACCTTCTCCTGATGTTCCACCCGAGAGCTGAGCGAACGCCTGAAGCTGAAAGGTTTTCAAGGAAAATGTGAATATGCAGCAGCATAACTCTTTATCAAGGGCGTCTTCGAGTCCCATTCGGAGCGCAGAGGTGCGAATCCCCGGGCTGGAGCCGTTCCTCTCCGGAGAGCCGCCTGTGAGGAGCCCCGGGCAGCCACCAGCCTGGGGAAATCCTGCCCCTCCGTTCCCCGTGGCTCAGCAGTCCCTTTACATAGAAAATCACAAGACGCCTTCGGGAAATGAGCTGGAGTAAGGGGAAGGGTCCTTGTTCTATTAATTTTTGTCCCTCTCTCCAAGCTGCGCGGGAGCAGAAGGAGCCGTGAATTGCGCAGGGTTGGCCAGGACAGGGCAGCAGGGGTGAGGAGTGTGTGGGGTCCCTGCTCCGGGCACGCTCGCATCAGGTCCCTGCGAGGCTTTTTTTCCCCCGAGTGGCGTTTTTTTCCCCTAGTGGTATTTTTTTCCCCGTGTGGCATTTCCTGCCGGTACATCTCTCACCCGGGGCTCGTCCCTGTCAGGCAAATGCAGCCCGCGATGGCTCTGCCGACAGAGAACAATTTCAGCCCCATCTGTTCAAGCAGCGAGAGACCTTTCTGATGGCTTTGGAAGTCAGCAAGAGGTACTTGTATGTTGTGTTCTTGCTCCCTTCCTCTCCTTGCCCACCGCGGGTTTTCTCTCGGCTCCCACCGCGCAGTTCTCGCTCCCTGCCCCGCGTTCGCCGGCTGTGCTCTCCCAGCTCAGGCTCCGGCGTGTGCCCGTTCTGGCCGCCACCTCTTTGTTCTCTCCTTGTTGCAGAAGGACTCGGTTCCATATTTTGGCTGAAGGCTGGTGTTTTTCAGCAATTTCTTTTTTTTTTTTTGGTCTTTCTGTAGGATTTTTTCCTGTGCTTTCCAATAGCTCTTCATCAAATATGATTAATCTGGGCTTGATTCTCTGGCTACTTTCCTCCCTCACTTCATCGTGGGATTGAAACACATTTACTGCAGTATTGGGGTGGGAGGAACTCTTGTTATTGTTTATGGTTTACCTGTTCTTTGGAGAAAACACTTTCATCTCAAGCACCATCAGACTTTTATAAACATTAACTGTGTTAATGAGAGTGAGAAAAGAAATTGCATTTGTGCCAACACTGGGAACAAAATGTGTAATTTCTCCATTAGTCGATCAGGTTTGCTCATGTAAACAACATGATTAAATTTGTCTGTGTGCATCGTGCTATATGAATAATAATGATCATTAAAAAACCATGCAAGGCCCAAAGATAACAAGATTGCGTTAGGGAAGAGCTAGGAGGGGGTAGCAGTGTTGGAGCAAACCAAGCCAGACTGAATTTGTCAGTGCCAGAGCCAGCTTGGCCATCGGGGCTGGCGGGGCCGCTCGGGGTGGCCGAATTCCCAAAGCTGAGTTCCCCCCGCCCTCAGCGCTGTGGGGCTCTGTATGGGGAATGCAGGGGTGGAGAAAGGAGTAAGGCCTTGCTCTGAACGGGCACTTCTCTTGTGGAAAGCGATTTTACACGAGTGGAAGGCTTTGAAGCTGAAGCCTGCTTCTTGTCCGACACACCCCAAAATGCTTTTCAGAGCTGGGGCTTTCAGTGCTGTGCTGATGGGAAAGGAAAATGGTCGCAGAGTTCATTGTCTTAACCCTGAAACAAGACTGTGGAAGGGAGATCATGGTTCTGAGGTTCCCGCGTGGAACAATGATTTTGGCTGCTCTGCAGCAGTTTCCGCAGCTCTGGTACCGTGTCACCGTGGTCTGGACCCCTGGGAAATGGTTGTCACGTGCTTTTGTGACCTCTGCTGGAGGCAGAATTCTCTGGAAATTGCCCAAGACCTCACAGGACGAGCCCAGTATTCCTTTTCCTCATGGGGTGAGCCCAATATTCCCTTTTCCTCATGGGACGAGCCCAATATTCCCTTTTCCTTATGGGATGAGCCCAATATTCCCTTTCCTCCCGGGGATGGCTGGAGCCACACGAGGCCGGGGCCAGGCAGGTGGGCAGGGAGGTCCCGGGGACCCCAAAACCCCAGGATCCGGTTCAGAGGGGCCTCGGTGGCCGCGAGGGCTCCCCAGCTCTGCTAGTCCTGCTGAGCACAGGCACTGGGAGTGAACTGGAACCGCACCGAACGGAATCGCTCGCTGGTGCTCCCAGTTTCAGGATGGTCAGCGCTCCGGCTCGGGCAGGTGAGCTGCTGGACGGGGCCCAGCACGGGGCTCAGCAAAGCTGCCTGGGTTTGGGATTTGGAGATCAGCTCACGGGGCCGCAGGGAGCTCGGGGATGTGTTTTTTCAGCTCCTCTCCAGGTTCCCTGACGACTCTGGCCCACGCTGAAGACTGTGGGCTCTGAGCTCTTGTCTGAAAGAAACAGCCTTAAATAAAAAAGAGGAGGGTATGAAATTATGGCAACACGGCATTGAAACGGTGCAGAAGCTGGTGGATATTTGCAATGGCAGCATTTAGTTACTGTTGTTTGAAGTGGAAATATCTGTGTTTCCAGCATGGAAACGGAGAACAGAAACATAACTCGATGCTGCTTTATCCGTCTTTATTCCCACGAGACTCTCTAGACGGCAAAAAGCGGAGATGCAAACGTGGCTGCGCAGGATTTGAGGGGGTCAGGAGCAGCGGATGGGAGCCTCACCAAGGGCTGTCAGACCGCCTGTGCCGCGGGAGGCTGCACCAGCAGCGAGGCTGTCCCAGCTGAGCGGGCACTGAGCGTTCCCAGCCACGCCCCGGGTGAAGGGTCCCTGTGCCCGCACGGCCTTCGTGGGCACCCCTAAGGATCCAGCCCTGCCAGAACCAGCCCTGTCACACGCCTCAGGGCCTCTCTGGGGAAGGTTTGTGATCCCTCTAGCAAGGAAATGCCCACACGGATGTTCCCTGATGGCTTCTCTTTCTTTAGGATGTTTATGTAAATAATATCATTTATTTAGAAATCCAGAAACTCCATTGATGCCTGAGGGTTTGCTGCACTGTTCAGTGTTGAGATTTTTATCAGAATTCTTCTCAAACTCTAACGAAAGATGGGGAAAGTGCCATATGGACTCTGGAACAGTGTAGGTTTGGGACTTCCCTGAAAGCCTGGAGAAGGTTTCAGAGGTCCCTGGACTTCTGCGCTGTGTGGAGGCACCTTCCTGTCTGGGGCTGGAAAAACCCCAAACCTTCAAAGACAGTGACGAGTCCTACTGAGGCAGTATTAAACACACAAATAGCAAAGGCCGGGACCTCAATCTTTAATTGTGACTGTAAGAAGATTATTGTGATGGTGTGAGATTAACAGTAATTAATGTCTCTCCTGCCTGCGGGGACGCCTCCCTCTCACGGGGAATGTGGCCGTGGGTAGGATCATTCTGACGCTTTCAGCTCTCCTCTCCCGGAGGTGTCCAGGGCTTTCAGCTCTGCTCTCCCGGAGGTGTCCAGGGCTTTCAGCTCTCCCCTCCCCGAGGTGTCCAGGGCTTTCAGCTCTGCCCTCCCGGAGGTGTCCAGGGCTTTCAGCTCTCCCCTCCTGGAGGTGTCCAGGGCTGCCGTGTCAGCGTGGCCAGACGGGTGAGAAGGTTTTCCTGGGGGTCCACAGCTCTGGCCCTGATACCCCAAACTCCACATTTCTCCCGTCTGTCACCTTGTCCTGCTTCGATGGCATCTTCCACGCGATAATTACGGCAGCCCAACCCACCCCTCCAAAGGATGCCAGCCCCATCCCTGGGCTTGAGGCAGCGCCTCTTTACAGAGCAGCTGAGGCTGCCCCGGACCCTTGCAAGCGTCCCAGGCCAGGCTGGACGGGGCTTGGAGCAGCCTGGGATGGTGGGAGGTGTCCCCGGCCGTGGCAGGGGGTGGGATGGGATGGGACGGAGTTCCAGGTCCCTGCCAGCCCAAACCGTGCTGGGATTGCGGGACTGGGGCTGGTGGGAGCCGTGACCCCGGGCTGGTGACGAGAGTCCTGCTGGCTGCCGCCGCTGGGTTTTGAACCCTCCGATGCAGCCTGGGAGGCAGCTTAGCAGATCTCCACAGCAACCCCATGTGTGCCATAAAATTGTGAATCGTCTTGTTTGGAAGAGGTTCATTAGGAAGATTAATGAGGTATTATTTTTCCCTCATTCAATGTCGTGATACAGAGGGGACACAGTAATTTTCCCAGCTGTGCACAGCAGCGATTGCTCCTCTCCAGGGTTCCGGCAGCGCTGCGTTGTCATCAGTTAAACTGCTCAATCTTTGCAAGTGTTATTTGTCAGCTTAATTAGCCCTAAAGGAAGCACTCGTTTTAAAATGAGACAACAGTTTTGTTTTTCCCTGAGAAAGACGTAATGTTCTTAGCAGTGGCAACTTGTTTAAATAAAAGGGCTTTTAAGCTGAGTTTTGCATCAACCCTAAGCATCATTTTTAGGTTGTTCCCCACCCTGAAGTCCCCAGCTTGCCCTACCCTGTCCCCACAAGCCACCAGCCTCACCAGTGAGTGCTGTGACTGGCCAGGCACCGTCCCACAGCAGGGAAGGTGAAACATCTTCCCGGAGGCCATGGGGCAGGCTGGGAATTGTCCTTCTGGCCGGTGCTCAGTTCACAGGATCCCAGGGTCCCTGGGGTGGGAAAAGCCCTCCCAGCCCATCGAGTCCAAGCCGTGCCCCATCCCTGCCCTGTCCCCAGCCCAGAGCTCTGAGTGCCACGTCCGGGCCTTCCTTGGGCACCTCCAGGGGCAGTGATTTCAGCTGGGACATTTCTATCTTTGGTTTATAGTGGAAGAATTCGGAATTTCTTATTTTGCTGTTCTTCCAGGGCAAAAAGTTCAGAAGGAAGCTTGGAAAAAGCCACAGGAAGTCCTGATTGGGTGAGTCTGATGTTCACTGCAGACACGTATGACCACAAGAATCGCTTCTGTTAAAAACAGCTGCTGGGTGAGGTTTTAGATAAAATTAAACCTTGTGGAAGCTGCGGAAGGGGTGGAACTTGGTAAGGGGATCAATAACCAGGCCTGTACCCCGATTGCCAGCCTAAGGGAGAGAGCTCCAATAGACTCCCTTCTTCAGAAAAAAATTACGTGATCTTTCAAAAAATCCCAACAATCCCCCCAAAAAACTATCTTTAAAAAACCCAGTTCTACGTGAACATTCTATTTCAGTCAAGAAAACATCTCCTCAGTTTCAGGAGCTGGGCTGTAATTAGGATCCCAGCCCTGCATCTTTTTCTTATTTATTATTATTCACACTAGATGTAACAATTGACTTTCATTTAGGGATTTTTACGGTGTGCTTAAAAATACCAGGTTTTCAGCTGAGATGGCTGGTCTGTGTTTTCTGTCCTAAGCAATTATTTGCCAAGTTAGAACTCTTGTAAATTAATGTGCCATTTTCCACTCGCACGAGTGGAGGCTGCTCTTGGCGTGTGTAGGAGGGAGAAGGGCAATAACTGCGTGCAGCTTCAGCAGGATGCTCTTCAAATGGGAATGAGCAGCAGGAGGAGAATCAAATTCCTTCATTCCAGTGCCCTGGGAAGGATGATTGCCTGTTCTGAGTGAGGAGGGGAAGGAGGGATGGGGAGATGGGAGCGCAGGGTCCTCGCTCTGCTCCGGCTTCGCCTGCAGAGATCAGGAAAAGCCAAAATAACCCTTGACCGAGAGGCCTTTGGTCCCACCTAGAAATGGTTGGTTTGCCCTGTTCTGGGCCCCTCTGGCTGAGCTCTGCAGCTTTGACTGGGGGGTCTGGCCCTTCGATGGCTCTCTTGGGTCTGGGGTCCTGCTCCTCCTCTTCTTTGTTTCTCATTTTCCCACTCCTCTTTTTTAATTCCTCTCCTCCTTTTCGTCTCTTTCTCTGTCTCAGGCACCACGGAGCCCAGCTGTGCCACTCTGGTGCCCTCCAGCCTCCCTCGGAGCCTGACCCAGCCGAGGCTCCGGGAGTGCCACTGGAATTTCGGTCGGTTCCCCTTATCACCGTGCTATTCATGATGCTTTCATTCAGACTGGAAATATGGTACCAGTGAAATCTAATTGAAAAACCCAGTAGCTCACTAGCACATCATCGCTACACCTACACGTGTCACCGTGTTAATGTCCCGCGCTGCAGCAGCACTTGGCTCCAGCCTGGCATCCAGGAGCTTTGCTGGAAGCAGCGGTTGGCAGGGTAATCATGAGAAGGGAGTTATTGACTCGCCGCTTTCTTTCCCTAGGGATTATGGCCACAGCCCAGCCGGACTCTTCTCTTAGGGCCGGACTCTCCTCTTAGGGCCGGGCAGGGCTGAGGAGTGCCCTGGTCCTGTTCATTCTTTGTGTTCCCTCAGAGAGGCAACACCGCTTGGGCTTTGTGCAAATCCCAGCTGCTCTCGGCCCGTGGGAAACAGGGAGCCCCCAAAGCTTCGATGAGTGCCCGCAGCTGTGGGGCACAGCCCAGCAGGGCCGTGAGCCAAGCAGCAGCAGCCCTGGGGGTCAGGGACGAGGTGTCCCCGCTCCTGCCGTCGTACCCCGATAACCAGCACTGCTTTGGGCTCGGCGTCTGCCCGGCTGTGCCCTGGCACCGAGGGACCGGCTGAGCCGTGCCAGGCGCGGGAGGGGGGTGTGGCACCTGCCGGGGCTCTGTGGGTCGGGGTGCCCGTGTGCGAGCCCCGGCACAGACCCACAGGAGCAGCGCCGTGGCTGGTGTGGCTCGGAGGGACAGATGGGAGCCGGAGCAACAGGGACAGCTGGAAACCTTCCAAGCGCTTACACGAGAACTGAGCTGCAGAAAGAACGTTTCTGGAAATGCTTTTATTCCTTGGCGGGTACAACACTCTCATTGCTGGTGTCTTCCCATGCATCAGTTGGTACAGGCTTTAATTAAATTATCCCCGACTGATACAAAGCCACAGTCTCAGACGGATCCTGGTGCTGCCCAGCAGGACCCTGGACAAGCTGCGGGGACCATTGCCGAGCCCCGCAGAGCGGCAGCTGCCCCCCGAAACGGCAGCAGCACAGCTGGCTCAGCGGCGTCCCTGCCCTCCGGGCTGGGCACGGCCCCGGAGGCCGGGCGTCGCCCGCACAGCCCCTGGGGCACGGGAGGGCACCGGGGCGCTCCGGGCCGGGGCTCTGCGCGGGGACCGCACCTGTGCCGTGTTCCCCGGCCGTGCCCGCGGGCTGCAGCGGTGGTCGGCGGCACGCTCTGCCCGAGGGTGCCGGAGCAGCCCCGAGGGTGCCGGAGCAGCCCCGAGGGACCTCGGGGTCCTCCGAGCTCACCACAAACAGCTGCTTGGAGAAGGTCTGATAAAAGCGAGTAAAAGTTTAGGAGATGCTACCTTAACCACCGTGCAAGGTTTGAGTTTCTCCTTTTTTTCCCGTCCCAAAGTCTGAGATTGGGTGCCAGTGCTGGAGTCACGATTTTTATTGAACCTTAAGGGGTCCCTGCTGGAGCCCCTCCGCTCTAAGGCTGCTGAGAGCCGTGAACCAGAGCTCCTCCTCCAGCAGGCACTGGCAGCAGCCTCGTGTCCACAGAGCGCCCCAGGAAGGATCGTTCTGACCGGGAGATTCCCGCTCTGGAAAGGATCCCTGTGTAAAACAGACGAATTGCAGGTCCCAGGTCACGTCGGTGTGAGTGGGAAGGGTCAGCAGGAGCTGGGTGGAAATGGAGCCTGCAGCAGAGCCAGGGGCTGTGTCCCCACCAGCACCACCAGCTCTGCCAGTGCCCGGTGGCTGTGCCTGGCCCCTCTCCTCCTTCCCCTCGTTCCCGGCGTGCAGCTGCCCAGGACACGGTTCTGCAGTGCCCCGTGACACAGGTGACCTCTCCAGGTGTCCCCTGTGTCCCCTCGGAGCTCCCCTCTGCAGAACCAGCGCGTCACGGACGAGATGTGCCCCGAGGAACGTGCTCAGGTACCGTGGGTTCAGGGAGGAAGAGCTTAAGAAGACTTTTATCCTAATTATTATAATTTTTCTTTTAGGAGTTTTCATTTTCCCGGTTCAGGGAAATACTTAGGGAAAAAGCACATTCATATGTGCACCAATGAAACCTGACTTTGCATTCTGTTGGACCCCGTTCTCCAGATTCCCATCCGACTGCTCAAGCTCCAAGGCCCACAGCGGATCCCGTAGGGCTGCACCCCGTTGCCAGGATCAACTCCCACCCCAAGTCCCCAAAGCTACAAGCACGTTAATGATGATTCCGTATTAATAACCTGCCCTCTCCAACGCGCAGATCTTTTCATTTCCATGGTGCTCTCCGTACGTTAACCAATAAATCTCCTCAGAATCCCAGAGAGAGTGGGAAGTGCTGTTATTCTTGTTTTATGGATGGCAAAATGAGATGCAGAGAGGTTAATAGCAAGTCTAATTGGACAATAATTACCCACTTACCACACTGAAAATTAAGAAATAATCCTCCCATTGTCATTACATCAGCAGAACAGGGCGAGAGCAGCGATCACGTCCTCCCCATCCCACCATTTAGCCAAACAGCTGACATGCAAATGAAAGCAAAGGGAGCATAAGAGCAGATAAATAAATTGTTCTTTCCTTGTTTAACATCTATTTTGCACCACTGAGTCACTCAGGATAGAAGGAAATTATTAAATTTCCTTTGGAATATATTAGGACATGACAAAACAAAGGCAAGCTCCATTTGTAGAACACATCTGTTGGAAAAGAAATGGAAGAAATAGGATTTAATTACTGCTATGGACTGGTTTCAATTCGTTTTTATGGGGAGGGAAAAAATGTAGGATAAAAATTTCTGCCTTAAAAAAGACCAGTGCTCTGATAATTCTGTTTCTCTTCATGTTTTGTCTTTCCTCTACCAAGCCAATAAGACCATTATAGCTACGGCACCCCCTGTACTGATTTAATACTCTGAATATTGGGTCTTCACTGACTCAGTTTACAAAGGGAGTTTTTCTTTCAAGCCAGCACTTAGAGGCTGTTCTGATATGCACTGAAACTCCAGTTTCAGTGCTACGAATGAAAGAAAATCAGAAGACACATTGGAGAAAATGTTTTGTTTCATTTTGGGTTAGCATTTGAATTTAAGCCTTCTTTTTCTTTCCAGTTTTTAAACGAAAATATGTGTTTGGAAGATGAGAAAAATCCATTTGTAATGAAAAGGACTGATGTAAGATTCCCGTGGGAAATGAGGAATTCAGCTGGAATTTTGATTTCAGTGGCTGAGGGGCCGCAGCACACACCGAATGTGAGCCAGGCCCTGGCTGTGCAGGGGGAGCTCCCGGTGAATCCTTCAGTCATTCCAGGTGGTGTGACTGCAAAGTGGTCTCTATGATTTTCTGGAGTGGCTCCACGTAATTCCTCATGGAACAGATTGGAGCAACCTGATCTGGCATGGAATGGGCTGCAGTGAGTGATGGGCTTGTGTCTGGGCTTTGTCCTTCCC